>PVIW01004543.1:0-129578 GCA_004026585.1 Noctilio leporinus | reverse complement strand
TTGGTACATTTACACAATGGAATTCTATATAGCAGAAAGAAAGAAGGAACTTGTACCCTTTGCAACAACATGGATGGAACTGGAGAGTATTATGCTTAGTGAAATAAGCCAGTCAGCGAAGGACAAATATCATATGATCTCACCCATTACGGGACAATAATGAGCAAAACTAACAACAAGCAAAACAGAACCAAGTATATGAATACAATGAATAGGCCTTCAGTGGTCAGCGGGAAAGGGGTTAGGGGGAGAGGGGAGGCAGAGGCAAGGAAGGGGAGCAGCTTAAACAAGAACCTAGTATAAAGGAACCATGGACATGAACAACAGGTGGGACTGACTTTGGAGGGAATGAGTGGGTGGGGAGGGGGACAGAGGGGAGCAAAATGGGGATGGATGTAATACAACAACAATAAAATTAAGAAAAAAAATTAGGTAGTAATTATTATTCTAGTCACAAAAACTCCCCAAATAAATGTCTCCCTCTGAAGTGACAATGGAGCACTAGCAAAATACAAACTGTTTTAACTGAGAAGTTTCCAGGACAAGGCAAGTGCTGCTGCACAGGAAAAAGGGGCCTGCTAGGGAAGCTGAGTACACAGCAATCCAGCATACCACCCCCCACCCCCCAAACACAACTCCAGGTCCAGGAGGCCTTTATCCTTTTAGCCAAACATAGAAGCAACAATTACTTTTTGAAAGCCATCCCCACAGAAAAGTTAGCCTTTTGTAGACAGTGGCATCTTGAAGTGACAGAGGTACTGGGAGAGATATCGGAATGTAAGAAAGCATCTGGGAAGTTTTTGGATGTGCAGTTTAGCCACAAGAATAAGACACCAGAACCTAAAGAGAAAACACTGCAACCCGTGCATGTGCCCCAACCAGGAATCAAACTCAAAAAAACTCAGAAAAGGGGTGAAACATTCTCTCCAAATCTTTTGTAGGATGCATCTCCAGAAAAAAATCAACTCTGAAGTGTGGGGGTTTTATTTTAAAATGAGTAAAACATTTCGATTGGATATAAATTGCTAAGTAGTAACAGGCTGCTATTGCCTTATTATTAATCATATTGCAATGCAAATATTTAAATACAGAAAACTGTGAGTCTAAGTACAGCAGTTATAACAGTTCTGGTTTTGAATTTATGAAGCACTGGAGAGTTTGAACAGTTTTTTATCTTTTGCACCATCCTCCATTCCAGTCACACCCACCATAGCTCCACCAGCCAGCTCTCACCATCCAGAAATGACCATTATTGTACAGTTTATGTCCTTCCAGAAAATATAACTATATATAAAGTGTATACAATGGTAGAATTTTTACGTAAAACTATCTACATTTAGTAAAAAGAGCACAAACTATATGCTAGTCAGACCTAGCAAAGGTGAATACTCAGTAAATGTAAACAAAGGAACTGACTTGGGTCTAGACCTCACTAACCCCAGGTAATTATGTTTGAATATCTCTGAATTACATATATGCAAACTATATTAATATACACATAAAATATGTATGCATTAATATACAGGGTGCACACAATAAATTGGCAATAATGTTGCATTTCATTTCATGTGCTTATTAACTTTGAAAAACTATGTTCTGAGGTTACGATTTAACATCATTGTTTTAGATATAAAATATTACATTCTGAGAGCAACCACCCTGTTGAAGGAATACAATGTTAGAGCAACAACCATAATTTCCAGACTGTATGCAGAGCAAAATGCTAAGGAAATTGCAGACTTCATTAACACCCCTTTACCTAGTTTACAGCGTGAAGAAGGTGCATGATGCTGATCCTGATGTCGCCAGACCAACAAGGAAAATGCATAAGGTATGTGCAAGGATCGCACAAGTCCAGATATTGTACACAGAATCCAGGGATCATCAACGAAGTTTCAGGAAAGTCAATATGCTCCAAAGCAAGAGAACTGCAGATGCTGGATGCAACGGGTCACAAGATTATCATTGAAGATATCAGATCCAGGTCATATGTTCTCAGAAGAGGCCAGTTTATGGCACAGCAGACAAAGGAAAGGTGCTTTGAAAAAGCAAGGAAACTGCTAACAACATTGAAAAATCCCAAAGGAAAAAAACCCTCTAAGTGCTCACTTCAGCAGCACATATACTAAAATTGGAATGACACAGAGATTAGCATGGCCCCTGTGCAAGGATGACATGCAAATTCGTGAAGTGTTCCATATTTTATTTAGTTTTTAGTTTTTATTACTTTCAGAGAAAGGAGGGAGGCAGAGAGGGAGAGAAACATCAATGTACGGTTGCCTTTCACCTGCCTCCAGCTACAGACCTGGCTGGAGACCTGGTCTGCAACCTGGTTATGTGCCCTGGCTGGGAATATAACTAGTGACCTTTGGGTTCACAGGCCAGCGCCTACCCACTGAGCCACCAGTCAGGGCCAGTGTTCCATATTTAAAACAAACAAACAAACAAACAAAAAACCCTCTGATTTTCTTCAGCAGAAATGCAAAGAATTTTCAGCAGAACCAAATAGTTAACAGAAGAAACAACAGGTGGCTCTGTGAGAATCTTAATGAAGTCCCAATTGTCATGAAAATGAAATTTCCTGCTACAGTGATGGTGTTAGGCGTTGTCAGCAATGAAGGAGATATTATGACCCTGCATTTGTTTCCACAAGGCTTGAAGGTGACACTACTGATGTTTACTTTGACATTTTGCAAATAGTTGTACTGTGAATGAAGCAAGTCACAAATGGACCTCATTTTATCTTCCAACAAGATGATGCACCAGCACATAATGCCAAAAAGGTGCAAGAATTTCTCAGTGTCAATGTTCCTGAATTCTGGTCAAAAGAAATCTGGTTCACATGGACATGGACAACAGGTGGGATTGACTTCGGGGGAAATGGGTGGGTGGGGAGGGGGACAGAGGGGAGCAAAAAGGGGATGGATGTAATACAACAACAATAAAATTAAAAAAAAAAAAAGAAATCTGGTTCACCAGATGCAAATCCTTTAGACTATTACATATGGAGCATTTGTGAGAGAAAAGTTAAACAACCTCATTCCAATAAAGAGGCTGTTAAAGCTAAGATTGAAAACATGATGATGTCCATGGATAAAGAAAAGTTAATTAGAGCATGCTCAATATTCCCAGGTTGAATTGAGTCTATTATTGCAGCAAATGGAGACTTTTTTGAACAATTTAAAAAATAATGACTATGTTTATGTATTTACATATAAGAATAAATTTATTTCAAAATATAACACTTTTGTGGTATATTAGTTTACTAAAAGTTTGCCAATTTATCATGCACACCCTGTATATGCACAGAAAAATTCTGGAAAAGTACAGACTAAATCCTAGTAGAACTAGTTTTCCTTTGGGTCATAAGAGTACAAGAAGTAAGGAGCTGTGATGATATACTTAAGTCATAGATATGAAGGCATTTACCATAAAACACACTTCCAAGAGGGAAAACAAATAGAAAGACATACTCCTGCCCAAGTGGAGCCCTGACATTTTCACCAAGAAAAGAAAGATAGTGAGCTCTTTGCTTACAGAATTTTCTTTTGTTTTTTGATCTGGTGGTTGTTATTGGGTTGGCCAAAAAGTTCATTTGATTTTTTTCCATAAGATATCTCTAGTAGCACTAGTTGTCTTTAACTTCATTCAAAACTGTCCTGTTGGACTATATTGTGACAGCTGTTGTATCATTGTGCATTAAAAAAAACATCAAAATTGGTGAATTTTTATGTAGCCATTTTAATATGAGAATGTAAGAAAATATGCAACATTTGTGGTATATTACACTTTACTATTTCAAGAAAGGTAAAAATGTAACTGAAACACAAAAAAGATTTGTGCAATATATGAGGAAGGTGCCATGAATGATCAAACATGTCAAAAGTGGTTTGCGAAGCTTTATGCTAGAGATTCTCATTGGATGATGCTCCACAATCAGGCAGGCCAGTTGAAGTTGACAGTAATCAAATCATGACATTATTTAAGAATAATCAATGTTATACCATGTAGGAGACAGCTGATATACTCAAAATATCCAAACCAATAAAGTTATTGGTGTGTTTTATTTTATGGAAAAAACTAAATAAACTAATATCAAATGTTCCTCCTTGCTATAATTTAAGAGAATCTGAGATGACAGATAACAGTGTAGCATTCTACTTATTCATATATATTAAATACCAGCTTCTTCTCACTAGTTGGATTAATAGTAAGAGTAAGCAGAAAAGTCTGAGATTTGAAAAGAAAGAACCTGGCTTCTGACCTCACAACCTTCAGATTCTCAAAGGTTTAGCTGAAGTAAAACATAGTACACACATTTTGAAGGGTAAAAGTTTAAAATAAGTTGGATGGAGATTATTAAAATACGGTATTGTTTAGGTTAGAAAGACATATTTATCATATCTTCATAACTTAAACAATACCATATCTGCAAAGGGTACTAAAAATCAAGTTTCTGTTTCATCTTACTTCTAGCCCATCTCATGTCCCAACACATTCCTCATTATAAAACTTCTAGTAAAGGCCACATCTCTGGCTAAAATGCTCTCAAATTACTGAGATGAGAATGGCATGGAACTTCCAATGTCAGATTTTAGTATGCCCTGCCTGAACAAAACTGAGCTTCGAATTCTACTAAGAACGAGGACAACTGGTACTTAATTGATAAATTATCCTTGTAATTTATAATCTTATTATCCTTAGAAGGTTTTAATCATAAAACTAAAATATTTCCCTGGCTGATTAAATATAACTGGGCTTTTATGACTTTCAAATTAATTCAATGATACATTTCAAGTCCTTTAACTACAGGCAAATTTTCTCATTTTATTTATGAAATGATTGTCATTTGATATAATTTATATCATAATCATACATCATGGATAAAACAAAGTTCATCACCTGTACAACAATCTGGTTAATTGTTAAGAACAAGGGCTATGAACCTGGACTGTTTTTAAATCCTGCTGTGTCATTTACCAACTGTGAAATCTTAGGTAAGTTACAATCTCTCTCACCTCAGTTTTCTCATCTGTAAAATGAGAGTAATGATAGTCCTTACCCCTCATGCTGTTTGAGAATTAAGTGACTTATACTGGTTTATATATACATAATGCTTTGAACATGTGGCACATAATAAGCTTTATACAAATATTATTATCTACTTAAAAATTTTTAACGAAGACAAAAACTATCTCATGCTTTAAAAAGAACATTCATTTCACTGAGACATTACTTATTTTCAAAAACTTTCCATTTTTATAAACAAAAATTACATCAAAGGATACAATGAAATTGCATTCAAATATAAAAATACAGGGTGGTGCTAAAGTAGGTTTACAGTGTTCAAAAATAATACAATAATTTATAAATAATACAAGAATAAACTCTGTGTTTCATGTACTCATAAACCTACTTTTGACCCCCCCTACACAGCCTCACATACCTGTTTGGAATACGAGTTCTTTCCCTCCCACACCTGCTGCCTCCAGGTTAATAAATGCACGAATCAAATTGGCCCAGGGGTGCTGAGTAATGAAACCATGACTGGCCTGAAAGAGAAAGAAAGAAAACAAATATAGGTTAAACAATGTGAGAGTATCAAAGTCTCTATTTTACTTATTTTAAAGACAGAATGTCTACGTCAACAGGGGGAGAACAGGGAAATAATCTTTTTTTCCAAAGGCAGTATCTAAAGACACGTATGTTCCTCCCTTTATGCATTATGGCTGTGTGCCGTCTGCTAAGTGGAAAGTTCCCATCACAGAAGGCAGCCTGATTTCCATGAGTGGTGCCAAACAATATCCTTAGCGAGTGTGAGGCTGCACAAAAGAAAGGACAAAATAATAAGGGATGATCCGCATGGCTGGGTATTCGTGCTGTGTACCTACCTCAAAACAGCTCTGAAACTCCTGAGTCAAAGAAAACCTGAGGTGAATAATTATGCAACCACAGAGCCCTTTTATGAATCACTGACAAGATGGCCTGTTCTAAGTTGAGTTTTCAAAAGTTGAACATATGTACATAAGTGGCTGTGGAATCTTTATAAAGTTCCGCCAGATACAATATTTGTTCTGTATATGATTTTATGATACTACTCAAATGAATAATCAAAATGCTTAAATTATCATTAACATTATTATTCAAAACAGTAGACTCTCACCTGCAAAACATTTTCCTCAGCACCATTAAAGAGAAATATAACAGCATGATGTAAGGCATCTGAAGATGCTGACAAGACACGAAGGACCTCCAACATCACTGAACAGCTAACTGCATCGTCACTGGCACCTTTAAATCAGAAAAACAGATTTGCTCTTCAAACTTTAAAATTCTTTACAATATGAATCATCAGGGCTAGGAACGGTGTTTTCTCATTAAGGCGAGTAGCTATTATACAAGATCAGAAGCATGGTTCTGTCACCATCAGATGACAATTACACTCAACAGCCGTCAACACCATGAGAAAAGAGATCTTTGTCTCATTTGCTAATTGACTTATTCTCAACATCTAGAATCCTGCCTGGTCCAGAGTACTCACTTAATTAATGTTTGTTGAGTAATCAACCAGATAGGATGTAAATTAATACTAAGAATTGGCATTCTCATAAGCCAAAGCAATTTGTTCCTTTCTTTATCCTTATCCACATCCGCTGATGTTCACAGCTTCCTAGATCATCTTCCCCTGCCACCCACTGCCTTCCTGCTTATTTTCTTGCCAAAATCATAAGATCCTCAGATCACATTTACAGTGGGGTCAGTTTGGATGGATGGTGTGGCATTTAAGATTTCTGCAAGAAGATGTGATGAAGAAGTACAAAGAAAACCCCAAACTTAATAAGAGAGGAAAGGAGACAAATGACCTAAGTAGTATGCTTGATCCACACTGATAAAGCAGAGGATTTCATCAAATCATCTACCTTCTACTAGATTCAGAAACTTTATACATTAATTAAAGGTTATCATACAAGTTACTTTAGTACTTTTTTTTTGAAGCACTATTAGAGGTAGCTAAAGGCACTGATTATATATTAGCTGATATTAAATTAGTTTTTAAGTGAGATAATTCATAGTCTTATGAGCATGTAATAAACAGCCCTTGTCTTTCACTGATACAGACTAAAATGCAGAGAAACTGACACAGCTGAGTTCTGCTTAAAAATAATTATGGGTTGCAGGGCTAGGGGATAAAGAAACAAAATCTGTCAAAGCTGGATGATAGCTACACTCATTCATTAAACAATTCTCTGTTTTGTACACATTTGAAATTTTCCATAATAAAACATTTGAAGAATAATAAAAGTAAACATGCATAGTAATAAACCAGACAATAGCATTTTTGGGTTTACACACTGGGAAGGAGGGAACTACAGAGTTTACTATGGGCTTTAAAGTGGAAATAAATTCTAGCTCTGTCGTTTACCCTACAACTTCCTGGTCTAGAAAGTAAGCTAATGATACCTACCTCATACATGTGTTGTGAGGATTAAAAAATAATGCAGTCTACATTCAATGTTAGTTTCTCCTTCTCTTTGCAAACTTAAGGAAGGCTCTGCAGCTAGTGGAAAAGTTGTTTTGGTGTTGTTAAAATTCCAGGAATAAACTACTTATTACCTATTTCTTGTCTTGGCAGTAATTACTGGATGGTATTTTAATCAAAGTGAAACTAAAGTAATAACTACTATCAAATCAAAAGTATATACAGCTATTAGTAAAAATACCACATTCCATGAACCAAATAAACTTAATGGTTTTTAACTTTGAGACAGTGAATTACTTTCAAGTTAAGAAATAAAACCATTAAATTATTCTTTATTCAAAGAGAAATAGAAACTGAAAGAGACAGATCAATATAGAGTTGATTAAGAAGTTAAACTGTCCATTTATCTTCCTTTATTTTGATGGTTCTGTTGTCAGAGAACAGAACCAGAAAGGGTCAAATATCTTTAAGAAAGTGAAGGAAAGTTTAGAGAATAGTATCTATAAGGCTGGGTGGCTAACCAACATCTCTTTCCACTGAGAATTAACCCTGAAATTAAAGCCACTCCTTAAGTATCTCAATGTGGCTTCTACCAACAACCAAGAACCACAAAGCAAACCCAAGAAGATATTTAAGTCCTTTCTGTGGATAACATTACTTCTAATTGATATCAGTCCCAAAGGTCCAGAGAACTTTCTAAAAATACCCATGTTTCAATTAGTTTATCCACTGAAAGGATTTAGGTGACAGTCTATTTTTTTTTAAAGAGTTTACTTATTATTTTTAGAGAGAGAGGGGAAAGGAGAGAGGTAGAAAGGGAGAGAAATATCAATGTATGGTTGCCTTTCACCTGCTTCCAGCTACAGACCTGGCTTGCAACCTGGTTATGTGCCCTGGCTGGGGAATTGAACCAGCAACCTTTGGGTTTGCAGGCCAGCACATTATCCACTGTGCCACCAGCCAGGGCACATAGTCTATTTTATGAGTGTGTGTTTTTTACCCTTTTCAGCAATTTGCTATTGACATAAATGTCCTTGGGATTATTGGTATAGGTGATCTTATAAAATTTTAATTTAAAATGAATTCCAATCCTGGCTGGTGTGGCTCAGTGGATTGTGTGCTGGACTGCGAATCAAAGGGTCTCTAGTTTGATTTCCAGTCAAGGCACACGCCTGAGTTGCAGGCCACGTCCCCAGTTGGTAGTGCACAAGAGGCAACCATGCATTCATATTTCCCTCCCTTTTTCTCCCTCCCTTCCCCTCCAAAAATAAATAAAATCTTTTTGAAAAATTGTAAAAATACATACCCTTTCCTTTAAAAAAATAAGGTCCACAAAAATGATTTAAAACATATGGAACTATATTTCTGATAGTTGTATACACATCTTTCTTATATAATGCTCTTAAATAACCATGGTGTCCATTTGTCCTTTCCTAGAATTTAAGCATAATAGTGAACACTGGGTGACACTTATTTTTTTACTGCTTTGAAATATGCATAAAAAGTCCTGGCTGGTGCAGCTCAGTGGATTGGCGCCGGCCTGCGAAC
Source organism: Noctilio leporinus (assembly GCA_004026585.1). Lineage (NCBI taxonomy): Eukaryota > Metazoa > Chordata > Mammalia > Chiroptera > Noctilionidae > Noctilio > Noctilio leporinus. The sequence goes on along the minus strand of PVIW01004543.1, from coordinate 120,550 downwards.
CCAGGGGTCACTGGTTCGATTCCCAGTCAGGGCACATAACCAGGTTGCAAAGTCAGGTCTCCAGCCAAGTCCCCAATTGGAGGAAGGTGAAAGGCAACCAAACATCAATGTTTCTCTCCCTTGCTTCCTCCCTCCCTGCCCTTCTCTCTAAAAATAATGAATAAAGTCATTAAAATAAATAAATAAATAAAAACATGGTGGTCAAAAATTGTTTTTAAAAAAAATAGGGATAAAACACCACTGGTTTCCCTAGCACACACAAAGATGCTTCTGACTTTATAAAAATGAAAAAATTTTTAAATGGGCATATGCTGATTTTTTTAATCTTTAAAAAAACATTTAATGAAAAGACATCATCATAATAAACATGTCACTGAGACATTGTGCTAGGGAAGTATGGGAATGATGTCATTTTCTTCTCATGCTACAAATGCATGCAAATGTCTCCTACCCTAAAGTTCACATTGGTTCTGCTAAACCACTCTTATTGAAAGCCAGTAACTCACCTTTTTCGCCAGATCATTCTATACTCCATGTGCTCAATTCAATGTTTTGTTGAAACCTGTTTTTTTTCCCAAATCTAGTTGTTTTTATCATGTAACCTTCTTAGAAATATGGGTATGACTTTTTTTCTTTATTTAAACATCTATTTATTGATTCGAGAGAGAGAAGGAAAGAGAGAAAAAGAAGCATTGATCGGTTGACTCCCCTATGCACCCCAACCAGGAATGGAATCCACAACCTAGGCATGTGCCCTGACCGGTATTGAACTTTCAGTTTACGGGGTGACACTCCAGTCAATGGAGTCATACCAGCCAGGGCTATGTATGATTTGTTTTTAAAGCATGTTGCATTGGTCCTGGCCAGGTGACTCAGTTGGCTGAAACATTGTTCTGTACACCAAAAGGTGTGAGTCACATTGCCTGTCATGGCACATATTTAGGTTGTGGGTTCAGTCCCCTGGTCCCCTATTGGGGAATGTAGAAGAGGCAACCAATCAATGTCTCTCTCTCACATCCATGTTTCTTTCCCTCTCTCTCCCTTCCCCTCTTCCTAAAATCAATAATTACATCCTAGGGTGAGGACCGAAAAAAGGGGGAAAACCTCGTACACTGTTGATGGAATGCAGATTGGTACCGCCACTGTGGAAAGAAGTCTGGAGTTACTGCAAAAAAATTAAAAATGGATCTGCCTATGACCCAGCAATTCCACTTCTTGGAATTCATCCGAAAGAAACTGAAACACTAATTCAAAAGAATATATGTATCCCTATGTTCAGAGTTATTCACAATAGCCAAAATTTGGAAGCAGCCCAAGTGCTCATCAGTAGATAAGCGGATAGAAAAGCTGTGGTGTGATTACACAATAAACTACTACTCAGCCACAGAAAAGGAGGAAGTCTTACTCTTTGCAACAACATAGGTGGGCCTAGATAGCATTAAGCTAAATGAAATAAGCCAGTCACAGAAGGACAAGTACCATATGATTTCACTCATATGTGGAAGTAATGAACAAAATGAACCAACAAGAAAAACAGGGACAGACTCACAGACAGAGAACAGGCTGACAGCTGCTGGGGTGAGGGGTTTGGGGTTGGGGGTTAGAGGGTGGTGGGATTGAACAAGAAAGAAAAAGGTGGGGGGAAATCACAGTCAGGACAACAGTGTGGTGACTGCTGAGAGGAAGGGGCTGGAAAACGGTGGAGGAGGGTATAGGAGAATAAATGGTGATGTAAGACTTGACTTGGTGTGATGAACATACAGTACACAATATAGTATGCAGATGATGTGTTGTGGAATTATGCACCTGAAACCTCTGTAATTTTTTTAACCAGTTCTCCCCCAATAGTCAATAAAAAGGAAAAACAACAGCAAAGAAAAAAAGTAAAAGCATTTTTCATGCCAGGCACTATTCTCTAAGCAATGCCAATGGGAAAGTACTATTTTCTCCATTTTACAGATCAGAAACTGATGAAAGCAGAGGTTAAGTAGATTGGCAAAGGGAACATTAACTCTCCTTCCTTTCAAATGTAGCAGAAAGAACTGATTGGCCAGGAGACCCAGCTTTTGGTCTCACTTCTGTCTCTGATCAGGGCTGAGCAGTTAAGTTTGTTCCTTTGTCAAATGAGGGACTGAACCAGATGCCATCTCAGGTCTTGCCTACCTCTAACATGCTATGATTCCATTGTTAAATGCTACAATTTTCTATTCTTTCATAATTACTGAAAACATTTTCTGATAATCTTATTTTTTTAATGAAATTTCAATGTAAGAAATTCTCATTCATTCAAAATATTGTGTCAGGCACTATACTATCCTAAAAGTCAAGAATTCTTTCTTGACAAAGCATTTTCAGAGGAAAATTTATGGGTTAATGAGGTATTCTAATAGTACAGCATCCCCAGAAGGCCAAAAATCTCACTTTACAGTTGAGCAGAAACTGCTAGGAAAGATACCCTTCAAACCCTGTGTCCTGTGAAGACAAGCACGGCTCCTTTATCCTGTATCCCCAAAGCCTAGTACAATACCTAGCTGCATTAAGCACTTGCAGAGGCAGAACCTAACTCCAGGACTCAGGGACACACACTGGTAACACCAATAAAGCTGCTTCAGTCTACCAGCAACATTCCCTGTCCTGGCACTGGGCTGTTGGCTCTGTTTAATAAATAAAGCACCTGAGAGAATAGTGAGGGGGTAGTTCTTAAATTAAATGATACTATTCTAAGTCTCCTGCATGCCATCACAGATAAGATTTGTCTAACAAAATGGTGTCCCACAATTGCCTGAGGAGCTGGGCGTTAATAAGCATTCTGGGCTGCGTTCACATCAAGACGACTAAAAACCTGGTACACACACCTGGTGAGTTAGCCACGGAGTCAAAATGACAGTTAGCCAGAACTGCATGCTGGGCTCCATCTCTGGGTTCCAGCTTTACCACAACGTTGGTGATATTGTCATAGTAGCTTGTAAAACCTCCCAAAAAGTCAATGCTAAAGGAGCCTGTGGGCCGTTGTACATCTACTGAAATCTTGTGAAGGCTGTTACTTTGATCTTCAATCAGTTTGATCTGTTCCAAAAGATAATGCACCGTCAGAATTTCATTTTCTGGGCTTCCTGTAGTCCTGGGGCCAAAGGATGTTATATGTTCAAGATAATCCCTGAAAGCCACCAAAAAAATGATAATTAACATTCAGCACAAGACAACTTTTCCTCTACAATCCCCCTCATCCCCAGAAACAAGTTCTGACTTCTCACATGAGAAAGAAAAAGCTGCCTTTTTTGAGGAAACACTTGGTGAAGTACAGGATTGTCTAACCACTATGCTGTACACCTGAAATATAAAATATCACAAATGAAGACCGTAATTGAAAAATAAAACCCAAATTAAAAAATTTAAAGACTTCCTTTTATTATTTCAGGTAACCTATGAAAAATTACTTGTAAAGCTTCATCATCTAATTTTGTCTCTAATCAGTTCATCCCTTCAAAGTTTTCTCTACCCACCCCACTTACAAATTCTCTCAATCATCATACAAAAACTGGAAATCTATTGAAAAAAAATGTATAAATGGTCCTGGCTGGTGTGGCTCAGTGGACTCAGAGGCAGGGCACATGCCTGGGTTTGGGGTCAGTCCCAGAGGTTGGCGGCACACAACAAGCAACCGCATGCTGATGTTTCCCTCCCTCTCTTTCTTCCTTCCTACCAATCTCTTTAAAAATAAATTTAAAAAAAATTTTTTTTAATGTGTAAATGCAACTTCATTGTGCCACATTCTGGAGGGTTACAGATTCTGGTTTACCAAAACCAATGAGCCAAGCGTATTAAATCAATACGCTAAATAGACAAAATAAAACAAAATTAAAAACCTTTTATACTGTAAGGAATGGACTCAGCCTTCCTGGTGTGCACACAAGGCCTAATAACTTCAATTCAGGCCAAAACCAACTCCAACCCTTAAGCAAAAAATGTTTTGCCTTTTCACTGCATTCCAGGTGGGGACAAAGGAGGGTGGGGCAGGTGTGTTCCAGAAAGTCTTTAATAAGCTTCCAGCACACTGCCTTCAAAAGTTTTTCCATCGCAGTGGCTGTTTTAAGCTGCTAGCTTATAATTTGGGGCTCTGACACACTTACGTTACCATTTATTTCATCGTCTAACACACGTAATAGTATCTTTCTTTTTTTAATTGTTTTAATTAAACCTTACATACCAAGGGCACAAAGTAAAACTCCAGGAATCTGAAACTTCCGAAACTTTTGAAGTGTAATTTTCCGGACTGAGTCTCCATACCTTTAAGGTGTGGGAACTGCCACCCTCAAAAAGTTGAACCACTGCATTATCCCCTTCCAACACCTGCCCGGGAACCGAATTTACAAAACTGGCTAGGTACACAAATTTCACGCTCATTCATTTCACTGGGAAAGCAAAAGGATTAGTAAAAAGTGGAGGTTGCTCCGTAAGACGAGGAACGGCTAAACAACTAAACCATCTGCGGGTGGGGTAGGAACGGGGTGAGAAAGAGCAGCCCCCTGACCACCCCCATCTGCACCACCAGCTTAACAGGGGGCAATGCAAGCCCTGCGTCTTGTACACTGGGGCTCCAAAAGAGCAGCGCGCAAGGCCGTCCCACCCCCACGTGGAGTCCGGTGGAGCCGGCGAGCCTGGGCGGTCCCGCTGGGGTGAACGCACGCAGGTGTGGTGCCCAGGCTCCCGCAGCGGCCAGGGGACGAAGGTCTCGAAGGGGACGCGCGGGCCGGGCGGCAGCGGCCAGTTTACCTGGCTTGGCGCGCATCGAACTCCCCGTGGGGCCCCGTGGCCCCACGCAGCACGAGCTGCTGCAGAGAGAGCTGCACGAGCGTCCGCAGCGCGAGCAGGTAGAGCGCTAGCCCCAGCGCGGCGCGCGCCTCCGACAGCCCGCTCCACGCCGCCTGGCTCCGCTTCCGTGTCCTCGCGCTGCGGCCGAACGCGTTCACCAGGGGCTCCAGCGCCGGGGCCTCCCGGTCCAGCTGCTGCGCGGCTGCCGGGCCACCCCGGCGCTCCCCTCCGACGCGGTGCCGCCTCACTGCTGCCGACTCCGAACCCCACTCCATGGCCAAGAGACTCAGAGGCCAGCCCAACCGCTCCAGCCCACGACAGCTCCGGGAGCGGCCGCCGCCGCCGCAGCGCCTCCTAGTGAACGGACGGAAACTGCAGAGGGCCAAACTTCTTCTGATTGGCCCGTCCCACCACGCGGAGACCCAGTCTCTTTGAGCAGATTCTTGGTGGGCACCGCGGCAGGGCGGGCCCAGGCTGGCCTTGATGGGTGTGTCTTCTCCTGCAGGGCTTCCTTGCCGGGTGTGGGGCAGAGCTTTCCAAACAGAAAGATACCCATAATCCTGGAAACATGAGATAAGGGAGAGATCGCTTTTTCAAAGAATGCACCAGGCAGATGGAGAAGCAGTGACCCAGCCTTCCTAAGGAACTTTAGAACAGGCTCTGGACATTGTAGACTCAAAATGAAAAAAAAGGACTGCGCGAAGAAGGCCCAGACTCATGCTTCCACAGCGAGGTAACCAGCACTATCATTGCCTCCGTTAACAACTGAAGAAAAATAATGGCTATTATTTATTGAATATTATTTAAGCCACGCACTGTGCTAAATAGCTTATTTAATACATTGTCTTATTTGAGTCTCATAAGAGCTGAAAGGGAAATATTTTTATTCCCATAACAGCTGAGAAATGACAGGTAACAGCTGAAGAAGTTTCGTCTAAATCATTGGGCTCTCCAAACAGTAATTGATTCCACCGCTGAATAAGGCACTCTGAAAAGCCATCATCTAGTCTTCTGCCTGCCTGCCTGCCTGCCTGCCTGCCGAAGCTGTCAGCCTCTCTGCTTCAGTGTTTGTTCTGTGACCATTAACTTAGAGACCAATGGGAAGGTGCACTGCCCTCCCTGTCTGCTCCAGCTTGCTGCTCAGGCCCACCTGACACCACGGTGCTCCTTATTCTCAGCTCTCTAGCTGGCCTCTTTCCTTCCTACTCACCATCTTTGCTTCACCAACAGGGTCTTCTCACATCCTGTTTGAGTTGCCTGGAATGCTCTTCCCTCCCCCCATTGTCTAGTTAATTCCCATTTAATCTTCATATGCCAGTTTAAGTCGCACTTCCTCAAGCAAGAATCTCTGAATGAAGCCAGTTTTCCCTACTTGTAGGATCTCAAAGCACCATGCATGCATGTAATTATTTAATGTTTTCCTCATTAGATGATAAGCTCCATGAAGGCAGGAATCATGTCTGGTTTTCTCACCATGTCATCATGTTCTTAACACAGAACATGACATGTAGTATATGTCAATTATAAATAGTTCTTGATTGAGTGAATAAATAAAAGCATAACAATTTCATGGCAGCAGCATAAGTTTAGCTTTATAAAATCCTTTTTAGTTTGTAAGGTATATAAGACCAAAGACAATGTCTTTTTTATTTATTCATCACTATGTTTTCAGTGCTTAGCTCTGCCTAGCAAATGAATTATTTTATAAGAACCAGCTGTCTTGCTATCCTTTCCAAAAACTTTAGTGCCCTCACCATCTTTGGAAAATAACACCTGAAAAACAACTCTATCCACCACATTGTATCTAGGTCTGGAAGGTCGTTCCTAGGCAAAGGGCACAAAGGTCTCATGGTTTTTTCAGCTTTACTTATTTTGTGCTGTCACTTGCAGGGCTAGATGGGTGTCAGAACCAGGAGCTAGTTTACCAAATCATTTGAGCTGATTTGAGCTGATTATCTGAATGGATAATGTAAATTAAGCATATCTTAGAATATTCCACGAGGGGCAGTTTAGTAGAATAAAAGCCCAGCTGTCCAAGTCAATTAGATCTGAGTTCCTGAATCAGGAACCTTCAATACATATGTCATTATGCAAATTAGTCTGAGTCTCTGTGTCCTTAATCTGTGATAATAAAGATAATGCCTGCCTTAAAGGGTTTCAGTGAAGATTAATCAGCTAATACAGGTGAATGTTCCTCACTTTACCTGTAAGTCTCTTTAAACACATTTGCCAGAATTGTTTTCCTTATACAATCCTTTGCAAATTGGATTAAAAGCCATTTCCTATCATGGTAATTAAAGATCCCTGGGTAGAAAAAGTTGAGTTGTTATAATCAGTCTTAGGAGACAGTTTTTCTCTAAATTTGTGTAAACCGTGGTATTCACATTTGAATATTTTTAAACTACCAGTTGCTGGATATCCACTGTGTCAGATACTGATCAAGGTGGGAAAATTCACAGAACAAATCAATGTATCTACCTTTGATACAGAGAGATTAATTATATCACTGGGGAGAAGTAAGGAGGGGCAGTAGGAGGAGTTTGCTGAGGCAACAGTAAACAGGTTAGGTTTGGACTGGCTCAGAAGCTGAATGCCTCTAGAGCTCATGGAATTATGGTCCATAAAATATGAAATAAAAGAAGGGCCCTTGGAGAAGTGCACTGGGCGCTCTGACCCTCAGGCTTTTCTTCCTTGAGGATGCCTGGAAGATGGCACTCCAGCTGCCTGCATTTCCCAATAGGTGGTATTTTGGATGAGAAGGAACTCCAGGCAGAGCTTAGGACCAGCCTGGCCTGGCAAAGGGTGGGTGGGTTATTCTTTGGATGTCCTAGCAGGACAAGCTCTGAGGCTGAAGCCTGCCGTTCTTCCAAAATTGTATAGCTTTTGTATCTTATATTGCTTTAGTTTGTAAACTAACCCTGTAGAAATAAGATAACTAAAAACAGGGGAAATGCAAGGAAAGCCCAAATGTTAGAGTTTAGCTTTAATTGATAGGCTTAAGTGATTATAGCTGTAACTAAGTAGTTAAAGAGTTTAGCCTTAATTAATAGGCCTAAGTGACTAATTCTTGTGGAAAGCTGTTATTTCAAAATTGTGAAGCTTTTGAATAGATTCCCTTCCTGTATCACCAAAACTTTGCCATTGGAATTTTGCATAGAGGATGGAGGCAGGCAGCAGGACCCCAAATTACTATTCTGTAACACCTTGACAGAGCTTACATCCTAGTGGGGAGACAATAAACAAGTGTGTGGGGGGATAGAAGGGAGATAGAAGGGGGTGAATAAAATGTTGTATAAAGTGCTACAAAGAAGAATAAAGCAAGGAATTGAAAATGAACAAGGCTGCTGTTTTAAGTAGGGTGATCAAAGATCTCTCTAAGGAGACATTTGAAGTCTCCTCACCTGAATGAAATAAGGAATTGGGGCCATAAAAAGTTGAGGTGAGTATGGTCCAGCCAGAGGGAAATGAACCTGAGATGTTGAGATGAAACACCGAGAAGGTCATGTGACTAAAGCAGACTGAGTGGCAGTGTCAGAGGCAAGGTCAGAGAAGCAGGTAGGGACCAGTGCAAGGAGGGCCTCCTGGGTCACAACAAGGACTCTGGGGCTGTTTTAAACAATAAAAAGTCATGTTCCAAGTTATGTTTTATGACATCACTCAGTTTTGGTATCAAGCAAAGCAGCACAATGCCCACAGCTAGATCATAGAGGGTAATAAAATGCTTTTTGAATACCTGACTTTTGAAGTGTTTGAGGCTATTGAGCTGTACTTGTATTTGTGTGGGATGAATTGAAAGACAAATTATTGATGAGGACAGAGGAGATGTGAAAGGCTTAGGCTGCCCCAGCTAGGGTTGATTCAATTCATCTGGCTTGGCAGGCAATTATGTCCTGCAATTCTTGCATGTCCCTTTAAGACAGAGTGAGAGCTAGATCTACCAATAGAAATGTCCCAAGTCCCTTCAGTTTTGCCATCCCTCCAGTAATTCCTAGTAACCTGGCTCAGGTGAGTAGAAGGGCATGTGAGCTGTCAGGATTCAGGTGAATTGCCAGTGTCTGTCTTCCACAGAGGTTATCCCATAGCCCCTGTGCTTCTTTCCTTGGAAGAGAAGCTACTATGGCACTTGGTGAAAGTTCTCTGGGACTGAGGCTGGCAGGATGCCTTTACCTAATGTTACAGTGGCATTAAAATCAAGGGAGGTGCCTTATTGAGATGTAACAAGAGAATCCAAGCCAGTTGCAAAAGACAGAAGCATACGCAAATCTGACAGGCAGAGTAAGTTGAAGATTAAGAAATCAAGAACATATATTCCAAAAGCAAAATGTAGGTACTGTTGCCTACAGCTAGGTTTTATCTGCTTGTTGAGGTGGTATGAGGGTGAGCCAGCTTTGTTCAAAGGACCAGAAGTGAAGGCACAGACCAGGTCTGGGGGTCACTATTAGCGTGGTTTTGTTGTTGTTTTGATCCTTTTAGGCTGAAGCTAGGGCTTCCTAACTACAAAGGTCCACAATGGAACATTCAAGAGCTAGTAGCAATGGTCAGCTACAAGGAGCACCTCCAATCAGCCAGGCAGCCTAGGAACTGCAGTGCTGGCAGAAAGGGGGATTCTAAAAGGTACTTAGGCCAAATCTGTAAATTCCCTTTGTCTTGAGAGCTTTTCTACCCCCATGAGCCAATGAAGAACACGAAGGAACCCCACTGTTACTTAACTACCTCCCTTTCAATCTCAGGTTCCTCCATCCTCGCCTGGTTCCCTTAGCCCATGGTCACATAGGAGTTAGAAAACCAGTCCAGCTGCATTACTAGCTGAAACCACAGTGTCAGGTTACCTTTTTCCATGGCCAACTGGAAAAGCGGTTCTCTGATTTTTCAGATAACCTATATCTAGATGAAAAACGCCTTTTGGAAACAAAAAGAAAATTAGCTCTTTGGGGGAAAAAAATAAAATTAAAACTCACATCATATTACACACCAAAAAAAAAAAAAAATCGAGTAGAATTCAGAATTAAATGACTTTTTAACTGGTAAGCAATAAGGTAACTATATTTAAATAATTATAATAAAAAATAGACTGTAATAAAAAATCATAAAGCAAAAATCACATTTGACTACATAGAATTGAAAGTTTCCATATGTCAAAAACTATCACCAATAAAATGAAAGTTCAACTGACAAACTTGGAACATTATTCTCAATAAATTATAAAAACAAAGGAATAATATACTTTATACTCTTTCTCTACATAAAGATTTAATTTATATATCTATAGATTACTTTATATAATTTATAATTTAATAGCTATATTTAATTTATATTTAAAATCTAATAAAAATACCAGTGCTTCAACAGAAAGATATGTAAACCATTTACCATTTGTATTAAAGGAACACATGAAAATGTGGACCACTTTTAACATATCACACCAAAAATGTTTTTTGTGTGGTTTTAAATTATAATATCTCTGCTGACAAAATTTTAATTAATAGACACTTTTATATACGACACAAGTGGGTTACATATTGAACAGACCTTTTGGGAAAGCAATTTGACGAGACATATCAGGAGCCTTAAGAGAATTCACATATTCTGATATAGTATTTTCACATATAAAAACCTATTGAAGACGCGATTAGGGAAAAAATGCAAAAGAATGCTCACCTATAAAAATCAACTATCAAGGCCCTGGCTGGTGGCAGAGTGGATAAGGTGCAGGCCTGCGAACCCAAAGATCGCTGGTTTGATTCCCAGCCAGGGCATATAACCAGGTTGCAAGCCAGGTCTGTGGCTGGAGGCAGGTGAAAGGCAACCATACATTGATGTTTCTCTGCCTCTCTGCCTCCTCCCTTCCTCTCTCTCTGGAAATAACAAAATCTTTTTTAAAAAATCAACTATCAGCATATTAAAATAAAGGGAAGGTCTTCTCTGGCTGTGTGGTTCAGCTGGCTGGCTGACATCCCTCAAACTGCAGGGTCACCCATTCTATTTCTGGTCAGGGTGCATGCCACATGCCTGGGTTACAGGTTCAATCCCAGGTCCAGGCACATAGGAGAAGCAACCCATCAGTGTTTCTCTCTCACATTGAGGTTTCTGTCCTTCTCTTTCTCTTCACCTCTCTCTAAAGTCTTTTTTAAAAATAAAGGAAAAAAAATAACAATAATACTATGTCCAGAGTATGGAACATCATTTAGTGTGAAATACAACATTAGCAGTCTATTCAATAATGTGGGGGAAATGCTCATGTAATCATATTAATTACTATTATAATTATAATAATATATTAATAGAAAGAAAAAATAAAGATATAAAATGGAATAAAGAATATATAGGACGACTAGTAAATCCATGGAAGGCAAGTGAGGCAATGACAGTGGTTATCTATGCATTTTCTTCCTCAGTTCTCAATTTTCCACCTTTTTTACCACAAGTTCGGTGTTCCCTGTAAGAGCCTCAGGCATGAGATCAGATTCCTCAGCCCTGTGCTCAGGAAGCCACTTAAAATCTACTGCATTTTGGTCCTTAGGAAGACAGTTTATAAATTGATTCCAACATGGATGTGATCCAACAAGGGGGCGCATCTCTGGCCTGCGCTCATAAAAAGTTTAAGGTAAAGATTCAGCAATAATCAATTGCTGAAGCAATATAAATTTTGAGAGCATTTTCACATAATTGTTCTTTCAATTCAGCCCATGATACAGAATTGATGCATATACTTTTAAATGGCTTTGAATTTGGAATTTTCTTTTTCCTCCTCCAATGCATTCCTTGGTTTAGAGGAAAAAAACCCAGGAAGCCAAAAGTCTCTGGGGATTCACTTAAGGGTCACATACCTAAGGGCTTTGCATTTCTCCCTGCTGCAAAGCAGGTGAGCCAGGATACAGGGCATGACTCAGCAGTTCAGGGGCTGGGGGGGCTGGGGGAGGCTGGTCCCACGTTGAAGCTCAGTGTTTTACTCTACTAAATACTTAATGAGCGGGTGCATTGCCAGGGCTCAGCACTTTTACAAGTACATGTCCAGAGACCCCATCTCTGCCCCAGCCCCACTCTAAGTAGCTCTCTCCTCCAGCAGTCCCTGAACTCCTCTTGCAGTTTCCGTTCTGGACAGGTGTCATTTGGCCTGTGATCCAGTGACCTTCATAGGTCGTTACTAACTGAAAATGTCCTCTGCAACTGCTGCTTTTCCAAGATGCTCAAAGGAGAAGAGGGACAACAATGGATCTTTATCAGGGGAGAATGATAAGTACCTCTCAGCATGTAGTCTGAGGACCAGGTAGCATGAGAATCACCTGGAGACCTATTAAAATGATCTGTTTCCTGTTAACCTACAGCACCTGACTTTGAATTACCTGACTCTGGAGGTAGGGCCCGGAACCTGTGATTCCTATTACAGGCCACAAGGGTCAACCACAGTGCAGCTGAGGGTTTTCAGTTTCTGGTCCACGTGTCCAAGACAGGATATGGGCTGACAGTAAGTGGAGCCAGGGCCAGGTCACCCCTCCTTCACTCTTATGAAGATCAAGGCAGCAACACCACCTTCCCTTCCCTGTCATGTCCACCTCCCACCCCGAAAGGCCAGAACTGTGTAGCCATACCACATCAGAGCACAGGGGTGCCGGAGGTAGAACAGGACAGGGGTTAAGAGCATGGGCTCTGCACTCAAACCACTTTGGTAAGCGCTACTGTACCACCAAACTGCTGTGTGATGTTCAGTGAAGTTCTTAACCTTTCTGTGCCTCAGTTTCCCCATTTGAGGAGTGGAACTAATAGGGCTGTCTTGTGGCCCTTGCCCAGGAGGTCTGGTAAGAGTTCAAGATGTGTCAGCTGTGGCTTCTGTAGTTTGGACTTAATCTGCGTAACATTCGAAAGGTGGGGAGATGACATTTCTGAGTCTCTCAATTTCCAAATCCTTCGATTACTCTTCTTCCTGTGGCTATATGGGTAAAAGCAAACTAGAGAATTCTTGGCCAAATTCGTCTATAGCAAGTGTGGAAGGCAATCTGCTATGTAAGCCTGAGGGAAACTTGACTTCTATCCTTAGAAGTCCTTCTATTCTATCCTTCTATCCTTAAAGAGCAACTGTTTAATTGTTAAGTGTTTATTACTGCTCTGCTCTCCCCAGCTCTTGAAACACAACTTTCGTACCCCATACATGTGCATAATACCTTCCTGATGCAAGCGCTTGTGAAAGACCTGTCTCCCTCTCTCATTTCAAGTCACCCTTCATATGTAAGCAATCAATGAGCAAGAAACCAGAAGTACTAAGAACAGGTACTCTCTCTCTCTCTTTTTTTTTTAAATATGGAATGCTTCACGAATTTGTGTGTCATCTTTGCGCAGGGGCCATGCTAATCTTCTCTGTATCGTTCCAATTTTAGTATATTTGCTGTCGAAGCGAGCACTCTTTTTTAAAATAATAAAAAAGTCATTCTTAAAAAGGAATCTTGTGCTGATAGATGCTACAAGATCTGAACATCAAAAATAATTACGCTGAGTGAAAGAAGCCAGATACAAAAGACTGCATATTGTTTGATTCTGTTTGTATAAAATATTCATACAGACAAAATGCCATATTGGTATTTATCGGGGATAAGGAGGAGAGGAGCATGGGATCAACTGCTCAATGGGGGCAAGGTTTCCTTTTGGGGTGATGAAAATGTTTTGGAACCTGATAGAGGCGGCAGTTTGCACGACATTGTGAATGTACTAAAATGCCACTAAATTATTCACTTTTAAAGTGGTTAATTTTTTATTATATGAATTTTACCTCAATAGCAATAATTTAAAATTGTATTCACTATAAATTATTCACAGCTGACTATAGTGAATGGAATTTTTAAAGAATGCTTAACTCCAGAGACAGATGTCTGCCCAAGTTCAGAGTTGTAGTAAAATGATTTATAATTCCATTACTATTCTTATAAGCTGTGACAATAATAATAAAGGCTTCAATAGCCTCCTACAACTAAGGAACTCCAATTATGATTCCTGTACTTCTTTTAAACAATTTTTTAAAATCCTTACCTGAAGATATGTTTATTGATTCTAGAGAGAGGGGAAGGGAGGGGGAGGGGGAGAGAAACACTGATTGGTTGCCTCCCATACCCACCCTAACCAGGGATGGAATCCACAGTCTAGGTATGTTCCCCGACCAGGAATTGAACCTGCAACCTATTGGTGTAGGGGATGGTACTCCAATCAACTGAGCCAGCTGGCCAGGGCTCTTTTTTGTTTTTTTTTAAGAAAATTCTTTAGAGAAGGCAAAGGAAGGAACTTTATTAACAGCTTCAAGATTTGTAAACCATTTCCGCCTGATTACTCCATGGTTCTAATCTCTCTTAACACAGGGGGCCACCCAATATCCTCACCAGAGTTAAGGCAACTGTTTCAGGGTCTCCCACAAGGCCTGCAAGGCTAGGAGCCCAAATTGAGAGGCTCAGGGATTGAAACCCAAGTGAAGAATTAAGACAGGTTATTCACATGTGCTATTGTGACAGCAAGGTGGCTGTGACTTATTTGGAGGGACAAAAGAGAGTATTTACAAGCCATTTCCTGATATGGACAGAGAAGGTAAGAATAAAACAGATCAGACTGAGAGTGTAGGGACTGGGTTAAACTGCAATTTCAAGCCCCACCGAAATCAGGAAGTGGCTGTTACACTCGCTCAGAGTTTGGTGCTCAGCATAGCCAGATCTTCTAATTATTTTTTTTAATGGCAGTCGTTCAGATATTTATGTGAAATTTTCAGCTCTGTTAATATTAAAAACTAATTTTACAAAGAGAAAACTATCGCATGTGCCAAACAAAATAGGTCTATTAACTGGATTCCTCCCACAGCTACCAGTTAGGAACCTCTCGGGCCTCACCTTTAAGCCCTCACCGGTGCCCTCACTAAAAATCAAGTATTTCCTTGAGAATCAGATTATAAGTGAAGTTCTTCTCCCTCAATTTAGGGGAAAGTGTACAGTGCTACAGTGGATCAGATCTAGCTAGCCAGACCTTTGTTCTCCCTCAGATAAAAGGTGAGTCTGGTCAAAAGCTTCCCTCCACGCCCCACCCCCATTTCTAGCCACTGCTCCGTTTATTTTGCATTAAACAAGGAATAAGTAGAAGAAATTTCTGAAATTGTTGCTGATGTGGATGGAGCTGAAGGTTCTGAACTGGATCTTTCCCTCTCACCTAAACACACTGAAGCAGGAAACTAAAATGTGTAGTTACAGCCCTGTCCCACCCTCCCCAATTTTGGACCATGCCTGGGGCTGTGCTGTTGCATTTACCCTTCCTGTGTGTCCCCAGGGAAGGCAGGGAGGGAGGAGCAGAGAGTGAGTGGGCCTAGAATAAAGTGCACAGCTGTGGAAAACTATAAGCATTCCTCCACCAGTGGCCAATACCCGTAGCACAGATTCTTAATTCTAAATGTAATCTGCTGTAAACTATGACAGCAGTTGCAGGAGTTGAGACTCGTTCAAATCTACAAATTGGTCCAATATTAAGGAAAACATTTTGGTCTTAAAAGTAGATACCCTGTCCTGTAAAACGCTGGCTTCCTAAATCCTGAGCCTTCTTTCCTGTCGTCTTCTAGCTTTTTTCACCCAGGCTCAGAGGCCAAGAGGCCATGAAACCAGAAAAGTCAGTATTCGTGCTGCCTGTCACTACCAGAACCAATAAGTAGAAACAAAAATTGAATCTTCAGGGGCATTTTATTCAGATGCCAGTGATCTGAGAAGACAGCAAGTTCCGCGCCCTCAAAAACCATTTTAAGTGCCCTGGCGGGTGGCACAGTAAATAAGGCACCAGTCTGTGAACCCAAAGGTTGCTGGTTCGATTCCCAGCCAGGGCACATAACCAGGTTGCAAGCCAGGTCTCCAGCCAGGTCTGTAGCTGGAGACAGGTGAAAGGCAACCATACATTGATGTTTCTCTCCCTTTCTTCCTCCCTCCCAGCCTTTCTCTCTAAAAATAATGAATAAAATCTTTTAAAAAAAACCAACTTAACATCTCATCTCAAGCTAACCTTTTCATAAAAAGAAGAAAAGGGTAGGTAAGGGTTTGGAAAAAAAGGTTAATCAGATAAGTGTCGCAGTCTAACAGCAATTTTCCAGTGTCCTCCCTGGAATGCAATGGCTCAGATACCATCTTCCTCACCTGCAGATCCGCAGGGACACAAAGGTTGAATTGCATGTCAATCTCCTGAAGTCACTGAGATCCTACATTCCAGTCCTTGGAATAACAGCTTTCTACATCTATTAATCACTTAAGCCTATCAGCTATAACTACAGTTAAAATCTTTAACTCTTCAGTTCCTGATCAGCCGCAGTGACCCAGCAGGGAAGATTAAATTCAATTTCTGTGAAAGCTAAAGAGAAATCTCTACAGTTCACCCCACTGAGGACCTGACAAGGAGCCTCTGGCATGAGACCAAAAGGAGCTCTTCTAGAACACACCTAGGTACGATACCTCCATACCTCCCCACCTTAATTCTGTTTGCATATGGGCAGACTTTTAAGCTTTATCAGCCTTTTAAGAAACCATACATAGATTTACAGTTAACATCCGTGCTTTGTGGTTATGTCAACCCCAGTTCCTTCTTCCAGATACACCATCCTAGCTATAGAGACAAAAATCAATGAACACCACATTCTTTCCAACTAGCCCACCATAAATTATGGCTGGACTGAGCATGTCAGCCTTCTGGTATTCTCCAGCACACAAGACAAGTCCTGGCCTATGAGTGGGGGTGGGGTGACTGTCCCTTCTCCATGTTGTCCTCCCCTCCTTGGACACAATGTTAGTGTTGGGCCTTTGAAACCTAATACTCACACTTGCTGAGCCTAAAACCTGTGTCGTGTTTTATTTGTTTCTGTTTTCATTAGGCAACTGTCCGTGTTTTTTGTGTTGGCTTTAACAACAACAAAAATATCATCGTTTATTTTTAAACTTGCAATGCCCCTGAACTGTGACCCTAAGAGTTTTTGACAATTACTTGTGCTCTTAAAAAGTAAGTTTCTTAAAGCTTTTGGGATGTGGGGAGGAAAGAGAAAAAGCATGAGAATGAGCGAATAATTTGTTCAAGTTATTTATCTTCTCTCTCCTCTTTCTCACAAAGCTAACTCCCATGAACTATTTGGATTCTTCCTGCCTGTGGGTTAATCACACCCCTCCTCATATTTCTCCCCTCCCTTCGCTGCCACATTTCTTTGTTATTTCTGCCACTAATTGAGAAAAACTCAATTAGTTCTTTTTGATTATACCAGAGAGGGTGGTGGGGTCCAAGTCTTATCTTGGCCCTTCTTAGAACAAACAGTGGGATCAGTTCTCACCTCTCAGGAAAGCACACCTTGCTCAGAGCTCCTTGGGTACTTCTGTAAGGAAACTTGCTTTGAGTGAACTCCTTGCTCAAGTGAGCCAGGACTTCGGGTTGAAGGGCTTGAGTGGGAAAAATGAGGGGAATTAAGTGGGTCTGACATGCTCTTTTGAGCCATAAAGCCATTGACTTTAATAAAGGTGGGGAGGGGTTTCCAGAGGGAGAGAAGAAATTAGTGAAACTCCATTGTTTGGGAAAGAAAGGAAGAGAAGCCACTTTGAGGGTCAGGCAGGCCTGGGTATGCAGATGGGGTAAGGCAGGGCTTTCTAAATTTGACAGTACAAATGAACTACCTAGGATCTGAGCCTGAAGGCCTGGGGTAGGAGAGACTCTGCATTTCTAATACGTTCCCCAATAATGCTGGTGCTGCCTTTACCACACTACTTAACCATGCTTTGTGAAGCAAAATGGTAGAGTATTTTGGAAGATACGGACAACAGGTGAGGTGAGGGGCAGGAGAGAGCAGGAAAGCAGTCTGCATTCCCATTGGGCAACAAATGGATAGTCCTACAGGGAGGCAGACAAGAGTAGAACAAGCTCCCCATGGTGGATAGATCGACGTTCAAATCCTGACTCTTCCACTAATTTACTGTGAGAGTTAAGGAACTTATTTCATCCCTCTGAGCCTTAGTTTCTTCATCTGTAAAAACAAGAATGAAACCTCCCTTGGTCACTTCACAGACTTACTCTAAAGATTAAATGAAATAATTCTGAGAAAGCCTTTTTAGGTGCCAAAGTACTTTGCAAATGTAATTTATGATTATGTTGTAACTTTTCAAAGTTTCACCTACAAATGAGTCATAGTCACATCTAGCAACATTTCTCAAAGGACTGGGTGAGTAATTACTCCCATGACTGTGCAGGGTATTAGGTCATAGCTGTTTCATCATCCTTCAAAGCCTTTAGCATAGATATGCACTGGTCCTTGCCCTAAGCCTTTGCTATCTCTCTGGTTCAACATCAGTCATTTCTTTTCTTTCTTTGGATGATCATTCCTTTCTGAAAGAATGAAGAACCCCTTTGTGTTGATGGAAACTCCTCTTTCCTACTTTGGACTATCTCACATTTCACCTACACTCTGGACAGAGTAGTTGATTTTCCTGTTTGACCTGGAACTAGAGAACTGCAGTGGGTACAAAGACTGTTGTGGATGGTTTCTCCTGAAAACAGACTCATTTCCCCTCAAGTTTAACAGAGTGTAATAGTGCCTCCCCGCCCACCAGACTCAGTATATTTCCTACTGTGTCCCCTTAGCACCAACACACCAGGCCTCCTTGACCCCAGATGCCCAGGGGTGGGGGTGGGAGACTCTGACAAATGGAATTTTTTGTTTAACTCACTGCTACAGCTAGAAAATATAACCCCCTTCTTTTAATTAAACATCCCTCCAAAACATTACTCTTTGATTTACTACCTTAATTAGGAGAATACTGAACAATGAAAAGTTTTTTGAAGATTAGGATTTTGTAACATTTGAGTCATCATCCTGAATATCATCACTGATTCCACAGTGATGCTAAGATGCTAGATAACTGTAGACAGGCTCCAAGTTGATTTTGTTTTTTAATATTTTATTTATTTAGATTCAGATAGACAGAAAGGGAGGGGAAAAGAGAGGAAGAGAAATATCAACATGTAGTTGCCTCTCATGCACTCCCAACTGGGGACACGAGCCTGACTGGGAATCAAACCAGCAACTTCTTGGTTTGCAGGCTCAGTCTACTGAGCCACACCAACCAGGGCTGATTTTTTTTTTTTTTTTTTTTTTGTATTTATTTACTCTTAGAGAGAGGGAGAGAAACAGCAATGTGTGAGAGATATGTGGATTAGTTGCCTCATGCACGCCCCCATCCTGGCCCACAACCTGGGCATGTGCCCTGACTAGGAATCAAACTGACAACCTTTTAGTTTGCAGGCCTGGCAGTCAATCCTCTGAGCCACACCAGTTCGGGGCAGGTTGATTTTTTAACTAAAACCCCAATTTTTCTTCTCTATGAATAACACGTACCAGGCTAGCAGCATAACATGTGTTTAACAAGCATTACTTTATTGAATCCTTAAAATACTAACCAATCACAACAAAATACCCATAAAGTTGATTTGTTATTAAACCGCTTTTAGAAGAGGAAACTAAAGCTCAGAGAAAAGACGTAATTTACCCACAATCACACACACTAAATAAGTGGCCATGGTGAGATTTGAAGAGAAGTCTGTGTGATAAGCAAAATAATATTCCCGGCCCTACCTGGCAGCCCAGTGAATAAGGCGCCAGCCTGTGAACCCAAAAGTTGCTGGTTCGGTTCCCCAGTCAGGGCACATAACCAGGTTGCAAGCCAGGTCTCCAGCCAGGTCTGTGGCTGGAGGCAGATGAAAGGCTCCCATTGATGTCTCTCTTCCTCTCTGCCCCTCTCTCTTCCTCTCTCTCTGGAAATAATAAATAAAATCTTTAAATAAATAAATAAATAATATTCCCCATAGGCTATCCAAACCTTAATCCCATAACCTGTGACTAGGTTGATTTATTTGGCAAAATGGACATTGCAGATATGCTTAAATTTAGGGCCTTGAGGTTGAGAGATTATGCTGAGTTATCTGGATGGGCCCAGTATAAACACAAGAATTCTTCAAGGAAAAGTGAGAGGCAGGAGATCAGAAAAGTGATGATGGAAGCATAGGTCAAAATCAGGTGGGGCCACAAGCCAAGGAACACAGACAGCCTGTTCGAGCTTCATAGGCCAGGAGATGGGTCCTCCCTTAAGGACCACCAGAAGGAACATAGCCCAATCCAGTCATGTTGGACTTCTGACCTCCATAGCCATAGTAATAAATCTGGATTGTGTTAAGCCACTAAATTTGTGATGATTTCTTACATGAGAAATAGGAAACTAATATGCCTACTAATATGAGGAGTAACAGGAAAAAAATTAAAAGGGTCTAGACTCACCTTGGCCAGTGTAGCTCAGTTGACTGGTGCATCATCCCACAACCAGTTTGATCCCCAGCCAGGGCACATACCTGGGTAGTGGGTTCCATCCCCTGGGCACTTATGGGAAGCAGCTTATCAATGTTTATCTCTTCCCCTTCCTCTCTCCACTCCCCTTTCTCTAAAAGCAATGAAAAGAAATGTCCTTTAAAAAAAAAGTCTAGTTTTGTCTGTGAGTCATGTATATGTTGCTGTTAGACATTTATTATTTTCCATGTAGATTTAAGGAATCAATTATTTAAAGCAGCTCTTTTTAAAAATATTTTATTTATTTTTAGAGAGGGGAAAGGAGGGAGGGGGAGAGAGAGAGTGAGAGGAAGAGAAACAACAACATGTGGTAGCCTCTTGCAAGCCCCTAGCTGGGGACTGGCCCATAACCCTGGTATGTGCCATGACTGGGAATCAAACTGGTGCCCCTTTGGTTCATAGTGTGAGAAACAAGGTAGCAAATGACTCTCAAACTAGGTTAAACCACAGTAGAAGAGCCAGGCCAAATCGTAAATAAATCAGGAAGTTTATGCGTTAACAGGATTAACAAGTGAGAACATGATTAAGCTTGTTATGGGTACCTCTGAGAACAAATGAAAGGAGGGATGAACAGGCTATGATGTAAACTACCCAATCATCTCTTTAGACATAATTGCACCAGATTGTGACTCTGAAGTACTCAGCCAATGAGGAAACAGGAGAGGGACTGCTCATGTCAGGGTATAAATTCATGCCTGCCCCCTGCCCACCAGATACCACGAGGCACCTGCTCTTGCAAGAATGTAAATAAATGCCTTGCTTTTGCTATTCTTCTGGTTTCATTGTCCACTTGTTTTATGGACTGGAAGAGTATATTTCTCACAATAGGATGGCACTCAATCCACTGAGCCCACACCATCCAGGGCCATAATTACTTTTTTCCATAACTATTTTTTGAATGTGTATTGGTCAGACTATATGAATACCACCTCTCTAAAAGAGTGAATAATGTGGACAAGTTTACAGGGTGTCACTTTGAGTACATTTGGATTCCAGAAAGAGAAGGAGGGACCCACATGGCTAACCATGATCAGACAAGGCAATTCTGACCTAGCAGAGAAAATGAATGGAGAAACCTTTCTGAGCTTCAGTCTTGCAATCAGATAGTCACAACCGGTAGGGAACAGAAGGGGCTCCCAAGATAATAATTCAGCCTCTTCATTTTCCAGAGGAGGAATGTGATCCCAGGGAAGAGAACTGACCTGCCCAAGACCCCACAGTGACTTCTGGGCCAGAATAAGAACTCAGACCCAGACCCTGGTCCCTGTTTCCCTGCTTCACCCACTTCTCTTATCTTGGCACTTGGTGTGTTTTATGTATACTAATTGGACATTTCACATAAACAGGGTCATGGTTTGGTCACTGAAGGTATTTGTAGACACTCTCTCAGATCACCAAGAAATGTTCACATTTTGGCCAAGAAAGCCCATGCCGTTACACATTTACTCAGAGCCAGATGTTGTAGCACATCTTTGGCATGTTTAGTTCTTGCAGAAGTACCTAGGCTAACACTGGCAAACTCAATCACCTGCCTGTTGGAACATGTATAAATCCACCACATTTTGATGTAAGATAGATGTAACTAGGCCTGTACCCATTCCCCCAAGCTCACATAAACAGGCATGAAATGAATGAACCCAGAGACCTGGGATGTCCACCTGGATTTATGGATTTTAATCCAGCCCCCTGTACATGCATGCACACACACACACACACACACACACTAAAAACAAGGCATACCTGGTAACCACAAATAGACTTAATTCTTTCTTATCTGCTTTCCAAAATATGAGCTCATTTTTAATTGGCTTGAGTGCCTACTGTGTGCCAGGCATTGATCTAGGTACTAGGAATGCATAAATGAATAGATTCCAGTCCTTGGCTTGGTGGAATCCATTCTAGTTGAAAACCAGTTGGAAATTTTACCAGAGGAAACATAGCCAAGGTGCGTAAGTAATAGGTCCAATGGGTAACACACAGCTCACTGCTATCTAAGCAGACTACAGCCCAGGTCTCTTCCCCTTTAAGCTTTGTGGACTACTAGAGTCTCTGCATGGGTTGCATTAGAATTAGAGTTCTTATTTAAAATACGGAATTTTCTGGCCTTTGGAGAAGGAGTATTAGGGGTATTAGGAGGAAGTGTGTTGTTGGAGAATCTAAATGTTGAACAAGTTCCTTGGGTGACTTTGATAGACACTCAGGGTTGTAAACCACTGAGGACATCTAGTTGTCACTGGGTATCCACCCATCTGTGCGTAAGAATTAGCTGAAGTTGCCCTGGCTGGTAGCACAGTGCTTAAGGTGCCGGCCTGTGAACCCAAAGGTCGCAGGTTCGATTCCCCAGCCAGGGCACATAAGCAGGTTGCTAAACCAGGTCTCCAGTCAAGTCTGTGGCTGGAGGCAGGTGAAACACAACCATATATTGATGTCTCTCTCCCTCTCTGTCTCTCTCCCTTCCCCTCTTTCTAAAAAATAATTAAATAAAATCTTTTAAAAAAGAATTAGCTGAAGCATTAAAAAAAAAAATACTCGTATATCAATTCCTGGGCTCAATCCTAGAGGCCTACATTCAGTTCATCTCTGTAGTGCCCAAGCAATTACATAATTTTGGAAAATGATGATTCTAATGTGCAAAGTTGGAAACCCAAAGTCAGGGTAACTCCCTCAAATAAACTGACCTTATTTTTCTGGCTGTGTGTTTAGCTTGCACGCTCCCAGGAGGAAATAGGGAACTTAAGGAGAATGGAGAAGAAGTGAGGAGCAAGGCTGGGTTCCCTGACAACCCAAAGCTTTGGATCAGCAACCTCATCTACAAATCGTTGAGGAAGGAACTGCCCAAGCCCTGACAGACTCAACGAGGGATCTTTGAACCCTCTGTGAGGCCCCTCAAGAGATGTCTCTCCATGTTGATAGCAAGCAAAGAGCCTCTGGAGTATTTCCTCGTTAAGGACATTGTGATTCTTACTGATTTGTTCTTCTCTTTGGTCTGTTAGTTACAAAGCTCAGAGTCAAAGCTGAGGCTCCCTTTAGCATTTAACAGTACCCATGGCAATTATTTCGTATGATCTTACCCCTCGGCCACATTTTATTTTCCTTCTATGTTTGTTTTTTTTTTTTTTTTTTTTCCTTTACTTTTTCCTGTTCTTTTTTTTTTTTTTTTTCCAAACAAATGTTCTCTTAATTTATTCTGGCAAGCTAGAAATGAATAAATTACACTATTTAAAGAGTTATGGTCAATACATTTTTCTTTCTCTTGGGTCAGAGAGAGCAAAAGAAAAGAGCATGCAAATAAAATTGAGAAAGGAGGTGAAGTACATATATGTATATATACAGAGAACCCAAAGAAGTGAGTGGTGGTAAGAGAGGGTCAAGGTTGCATGAATCTTACACAGTGTGATGCTTTCTAAGTCCATCTGCTCATAGCCATTTCACAAGCATTTTTAAAAATTCCCTTTTGTAGTCAAAACCTTTAACACATGTATTCTCATTCAAAATCAGTTTAGTTGTTAAGTCAGTGGCAGCGGGAGTTACAGTATCAAGGCCTGGCAGTGGGGTATTAGGTATTATGACTATGAGTCATTAAAAAAAGAAATAGAAACTTTTTCTTTATTTTTCTCCACCAGTCACCCCTCCCGCCTCGCTCACTCTCACACACACATTCACACACTCACTACAAAATTTATTTTCATAACAAAAATATTGGAAAAGTTTATAACATTGTATCAAAAATGATTTGCAAAGGAATAACACTATATCTAAAGTGATTTATAAAGGTATATTGCTTAACAAATGTCTTGAACGTAGCTTCTTCACAAACTAGGGAGATTTTCATGGGAATACTTGAGTTGAATAATTTTAGTTTTAAGTGATAGTAAATAAGCTTAATAGTCAATGTATGTAAAAATCTATTGTTTCAGGAAGAAAGGTACAGGCCACCCTGGCTCTAGGAAACCACAAGCAATTCCACCTCTGTGCTCCAGAAGAGGCCATAGCAATAAAGATGGTATCTGAGCCATTGTGTTCCAGAGAGAGACATCTAGGCAGGCTTTCAGCACTACATATACTTTGGGGCCATTTTAAACAGTGAAATCATCAACAAAAGGCACAACAGAGCAGAGATCATGGCACTAAGTAAACTGTGAAAAGCCAACTGTTTGTACTAAGATAGCTTAAACAAGAAGGTAGAACTTTGCCTAGTTTCAACTCAGTAGAGAGTGTGCACATCTAGTGATGAAAACTTTTTACCACCCAGTGTTTCTATGAATGACCATGAATGTACCCTGAGTGTTGATTGGGGAGTTACATATAGATTTCTAGTAAGTAGGCAAATGCGCAACTACAGAATCTACAAATTAAGGGGGACCAATTCTCCCTAGACTTCACTCTTCTCCCTTCCTCTAATCTACTGGTGCTTCCCAGTGACTGAACCCACCAGGGGACAAATGAACCTGTTAATTCAGTCTTCCAAAGCTCCACTTTCTAAATATTAGAAGGATGGGAAAAGGTGGAATGTGGATCTGGAGAGGATCTAGAAAATATTCAGCACATCATCCCTTATTATTTGTAGCCTTGACTGAGATCCATAGGGGATCTATCTACTCATTTTACAAGCCATTAATTCATTAATTCATTTCCTCATTCATTCACCAAACATTTCTTGAGTATCTGGCACTAGGCTACACTATGATCTGTGAAGTAGAGGTTTAAAAAGTTTAGAGTCCCCATTGAAATATTTGAGCACCTCCCACTGATGAAGGACTCAAATGTTGGGAAAAGTTTAGTTTTAGGTATTAGCCAAGAAGCTTAGCAATTGGTGTATGTAAAAAGCTATGTTTCAGGAACTAGAGGGATGACCCACCTAGACTCCAGGTGACCATAAGGAGGACTGCAAGCCATCACAGTGGTATCTGAACCTTTATACTCCAGAGTGAGATGACCACCACCCAGGGCACAGATGAAAGAATGCTGCAGCTTTTATCAGATTAACTTTTTCCCTGAATTCCAAACCCTTTACCTACACTTTTCTTCTTACAAAAAGGGCCTGCTTATAATAGAATTTAAGAGGGTCTGTTAGGATACAAACCTACCATCTTCTCAGATCACAGACCATCTGAATAAAGCACCCTTTAAGATTCCATTCTTGTCTCTACTTATTGGGTCTGGTAGATGACAGGCAGCACAAATGCCTGCTTTTCTGCTTTCAAAGTCATGTCATGTAAAATGGCCCTCTTTGCCCTCATGGTGGCCTTGAGATCAGTGATATCATTGTACAGACTTTCCCGGCTCAACATGAAGTGGACATACTCAGTAGGAGTTAGAAGAAAGGAAAGGGAAGGAAACAGAGCAAAACCTACACTCTCTTCACTTGTGTGGGACTAGGCTGGCTCCAAGCTGTGGTTCCTTCTACTTGCCAAGGCTGGGAGTTTGCCATGTCCCTACTATGTGCCAGCACAAGGCCCTCTCACAGACTTGAGTCATTTCATACTGCCAACAACCCTGGGAGGTGAACATTGTTTCCTCTACTTAATAGGTGAGGAGCATCAGGCCCAGAGAAGCTGAACAACCCATTCCAAGCCTGGCAAGAGGCAAATCTGAGACTTGAGTCTAAGTCTCTGCCTCCAAGTCATGTCCTCTCTGTTTATTTTCATTTTGCTTCATCTTTTCCTTTTCCTTATTAGTGAAAAGGAAATGCTCTGGAAACAGTGACTTCTTTGTTCTGAATAAAACTTAGTAGGGCTCTGTCACCTGGCAAAGATGCAGTTTTGTTTTTGCCACCATCCTGGGAGTGCCTAACTCTTTTAACCTTTCAAGCATTTCCCACCACTCACACCATGTAAATCTCCTAAGAGCTGTATGGGAGAGGCTAAGGAAAGTTAGATCTCCATTTTACAGATAAGCAAACACAAACACATACTCAGAGGAATTTAATGATTTACCTTAAAATCATGCACCCTTGATCTTGGAGAAAAAAATAAGAAATGATGTTTAAATTCTCAGTGTCTTTCTCCTGGCCTAGGAATGGCAAATGGAATGTGTGTGTGTGTGTGTGTGTGTGTATTCTTTCACTGAGAGAAGGATTCTGAGGTTAAATTCAGGCTCAATGGAAAAAAATAAAAAGCACCTGCAATCAATTAGCAATATCTGACACAAGTAGGGAAATAGTTAAATGGAGGCACTATCCTGACTTTCAATAACTGTTTCAAAGCATTACGTTTTTTCTTACCTTACTGAAGAATTATGTTAATTCTTACAGCTGCAAGCCCTAGGTTATCACCCATACTTCTGACCAACTGGCTATAATTTTGGGGTTCCCATGAATCCCTCCTCAGGTTTGATCATTGATCATTCACTAGACTAGCTCACAGAACTCAGAAAAACACTTTATACTTACTGGGTTTTCCAATAAAGGATCCAACGCAGGAACAGTCAAATGGAAGATACATAGGGTAAGGTAGCGGGGAAGGGACATGCAGTTTCATGCCCTCGATAGCTTGTCACTCTTCCGGCATGCCCATGTGTCCACATGCTTACCAGCTCCAAAGCTTTTTAAATCCCAACATTTAGTTTTGTTTTTGTTTTATTACTAAGCAAAGTTGATTAAATTGTTCCCCATTGGTGACTATCTCCATCTCCAGCCCCTGTCCTCTCCCTGGTGGCTGGGGGTGGGGTAAAAGTTCCAACTTCCTCATTATGCCTTGGTCTTTCTGGAGACTGATGCCCATGCTGATGCTTTTTAGGGGCCCTCAGCCACCAGGCATCTCATTGGCATACAAAAGACTCCTATCCCTTTGGGATCCCAAGGGTTTTAGGAGCTCTGTGCCAGGAACCAAGGGAAAAGACCAAATATATATTTGTCACACATGGCCTTAGATATATCTTGGAAAACACAGATTTCAATACCAGGATTAAAAGAACTCAAATAAAGCTTTCCTAGGTACCTAATAAGCTTCAATGAAGTTAAAAAAGACAGCACTTATATATGGAATAAATGCGACTGTCAGTATTTTATATGTGAAATGTATTGCCAGGGAGCTGAGTCCAAGAGCTGTTCTACTCACATATTTCCAATGTCTGGCCAACTGTGGGCATTCAGAGAGAATGAATGAAGCCAAAAACTATCTGCTGATAATTTAATCAGTGACATGTCACATGTCCTCCCTCTAGTGGCCATGAAATCACAGGACAATAGCTATACCCTTGGTCTGCATTTTCTTTCCTTTTTTTTTTTTTCCTTCTTTCTTTCCTTCCTTTCTTTTCTTTTTTATATTTTATTTATAGAAAGAGGAGGAGAGAGAGAGAAGAGACAGAGACACACATCAATGTGTGGTTGCTTCTCGCATGCCCCCAAATGGGGACCTGGCCTGCAACCCAGGCATGTGCCCTGACTGGGAATTGAACCAGTGACCCTTTGGTTAGCAGGCCAGTGCTCAATCCACTGAACCACACCAACCAGGGATGCATTTTCTTTTCAATGCTATTAATATGAACATGTTGAACTCCTCAGATCATTGGCGATCTCTGTATGTATGTAGACACATGCAAATGTGGTTACAAATACCAAGGAGCAAATAGCCACAAATCAAGGTGTTCTTCCAGTGTTCAGACCCCTGATTGTTGCATATGGGACAAGAGGCTTTGGCTTAGGGGAGGGAGACAAAATGTGGGGCTCTTAGTCTGGCCAAGGTACTAGGTATGGGCAAGAGAGAACCATCATCCTGTCTGCAATGCTGATTCCAAAGCATGGATCCAGCTGGGCAAAAGCGACAAGAGGAGGAACATTCCAAATCATGTTCATGGGAAATCTGGGCAATGGGAACTTGTTCTTCATCCCAATACCACTTGTTTCTTATCTCTCTGCATGCGAACCTTGGGATGACCTGTTCTCATGGTAGAAGAGATAATATGGTGCAGGGTGTGTCAGGCCCAGAAAAGCAAGAAATGTCATTTGCTCTATTCTTCAGTTTCTCAATTCATTTTCCATGTCAAGTGCCCAATTACCTGAGTACTGGAACTAAATATCATTCAACAGTGGCTCTGTTGGCCTACTGCTATTTGCGCCAATCCCTACTGAAATGTCTGGGTTCTTACCTTCCTGGCCCCTTCTATTGGGGATGCTTCTGTCCCTGGCCTGCTGGCTGTGGGGTAGGGGAGTCATTCTGCCTTCTCATGCCTCTAGAGAGTCACCAAAGGCCCTGCCAGCCTGACCTACCTCTGCAGGGGTCCCCTCTTGGAGGTCTTGCCAGGGAAGCAAGCCCCGAGCCCCTTCTGGAACCTACCAACTTATCACTTTGATTCTGTTGTTTGGCCCCCTTTTTAAGCCAGGGAGTCTTTTTTAGTCTGGGGGCTGGTGAGTGGCTCAGTAAGAAGCTGTGGCCTCTGTTGGGATGTTTCTGCATTCCTTGAGAAACAAGGAACACACAATAGCCTGTGCGTGGGGGTGGGGAGTGGAGTGTAAAATCCAAGGAAAAATAAACTACTGGGGAGAGGACAATACCAGTTAATAACTCAAAGTCCTATTCCAAGATGTCATTATTGGCCTTAGACTGTGCTGGATTTGAATTAAACAGAGATGTTCAGGAAAACATTTTAGCTTCTTTCTGCCCAGGGTACATGACAAGTCTTTACAATAGTACTTGCTGATTTTTTACTTCCTTTTTGAGGCACATAATGGGGAGGAAGCAGGAGCCATGTGGGTCCATCCTGATTAAAGACCAACTAAAAGCAGGTTCATTTCCCTAGAAGGGTGGACAGTTAATTGGAAACTGAGACCTACAAGGTAGGTCCTCAGGATACATGGCAAGAAAGGAGATGGGAGCTACTGAGCAGGGAGCCAAGGGTTTATTATCACCTCACCCGCAGTATAGACAGAGCTCATGAGTGCTAATCCTAGAGAAAGGACAAAGCTCCAAGGCCCAAGGATTTCAGTATGTGCAACATTGGGGCAGGACACAACTTGTCCATTTGCCCAGGCAGTCCTGGGGAAATGGTTCCTTGTCCCTTTCTTTTTATGGGGCCAATTGGATGTAGTTCTTTCTATTAATGAAAGTGACCAGATGTTCAGCAGCTGCCTACCTAGGCACAAGCCAACCACCAATCATTTAAAAATACAGAGCTAAAAGACAATCACACCTCTCATTTCACATATAGCATTGGTGTCTAAGCCACACTCCTGTATTAAAATCATGTCATCAGCTAGCTTATTACTCTTTAAGGCCAACAACTTTCATTATTTCAGTGCACAGGCCAATTGCCAAAACAAGACCTCATTACAAAGGGGTATTTACTGGCACCATGGGATGAATCTCAGGCCCTTTAAAGGGACTTGTCCCAGGACAAGCAGACAAACTCCTCACTAAGAGACAAAACATCCTCCCATATCAGGTTCCATTGCCCCCTCCCTCAACCATCAAAACACAATGTCAAGGAAAAAAAAAAAAGAAAGAAAAGAAAACTCAGTTATAGAAGCCATTGATAGCCTGGGAGTATTTACATGTAACATATTGAACAACCGTAAGGTTTTGGTGGGAGGAAAGGAACTTTTCCTGACTTTAGAGTTGGAACTATGATGTTCACAAAACTGTTCCCAGTTATCTTTGTGATTTTTAGGTTGTGTAGAACATACCAGGTTTGGATTCGATTGGCTCTGTTCTGGGACTTCACAGGCCTGTTCCTCACACAGCCTACACATTGTGTCATGTGCTATTAACAAAGATGATACCCTGGCTGGTGGCACAGTGGATAAGGTGCCTGCCTGAGAACCCAAAGGTCACTGGTTCAATTCCCAGCCAGGGCAACATAACCAGGTTGCAGGCCAGGTCTCCAGCCAGATCCATAGCTGGAGGCAGGTGAAAGGTAATCACTCATTGATGTTTTTCTCCCTCTCTGCCTCTCTCCTTCCCCCTCTCTCTGAAAAATAATCAATTAATTAATTTTAAAACTACAGATGAAGATTGAATAATAGCCTGGAACTCATAGATGGTTTGATGCTTTTACAATCATTTGTACATATTTTCCCTCACCTCTCTCTCAACTACTCCAAAAAACTAATTTAGGGATAACTGAACTTATTTTACAGAACTGGAGATGTGGACAAATCAAGGCAACCTGCAATCAAATTTGAAAGGAAGGGATTGAAAACCAAAATACTTGATTTGAGTTAATGACATTATTAAAGATTCTTTTCACAATTAGATGGTGATGAGAGAAAGAAAGTCAGGAAGTGAGATGACCAGTGTGGGAAGAGGCTTGAAAGAGCATGGTGCATGAACTTGTACCATTTTTCCTATTCCTTTTCTCGCTGTGGGCCTGTAGGCAAAGTTGCACATTCTCCCTAAGCCTCATTGTCTTCATCTGTAAAATGGGACAAATAATAAGAATGGGTTGTTTCATAAATGCAATGAGTTAATTTATATATGTGTATGTGTGTATGTGTAGAGTGTTCATTAAGTGGTAAGTAGTATATTTATTTGTTCCCCAAACCAAGAAAATAGTTCTTTTTCACATTGCAAAAACAACTATTTCACTGGGATCCAAGTGTGTGAGAATCCCACAGCCCACTGACTTATCTTACAGAGTCTGTAACTAGGGAGGAGGGAGAATTTTAGGGCAGGGATACCAAAGCCTGACTTTGGGCAGGTAGATGGTTGGGAGGGTGGGCTTCACCAATCTTGTAGTTTTGCTGGTGAATCACTGTGATCAATCCTCCTCTGGCTAAGTTTGGAATGAAGACATAAAGAAAAATGAGCTGAGTTCCAGTCAAGATGGCAATGTAGGGAGACATGGCTTGCCTCTTCATACAACCATATCAAAATTACAACTAAAATATAGAACAACCATCACTCAAAACTGTCATAAATCAAGTTGAATGGAAATCTGACAACAATGGAATTAAAGAAACCACATCCATCCAGACTGGTTGAAGGCCCACAGACATGGAATGAGTTGGTCCCACACCCACGTGTGGTGGATAAAAATCTGGGAGGGATATCTCAGGATCAAGGAGTCAAAGCCTCACACCAGGTCCCTGAGCCTAGGGTTCCAGTGCCAGGAAGATAAGTCCCACAACTTCCGGCTGTGGAAACCAGCAAGGATTGGGTTGGTAGAAGAAACTGCTGGAGCTCCAAACAGTTCCTCACACTGGTCTCATCTACTCAGGCTCATTCCTCTGAGCTCCAGCACCAGGGTAGCAGCTTGAAAGGCACCAGTGGCACCCAGGGAGAAACTGAAGTATTTGGCATCAAGATGAGCAGAGGCCATTGTCTCTTTTCTAAACCCTCCCCCGAGAGAGCCACAGAGCTGGAAGGATGGTGCAATATCTCAGACTCCATCAACTTGGCCAGCATGTTTGATCTACCTTGGGGATCCCCAGACTCTGTCCCACCCAATTTACAGGCCCATCCAAGCAACTTTTCCATATGCTGGTCTTGGCTCATGCTTCACAACTTCCTAAATCCTCTCAACAGCAGGCCTCAGTGAGCCCCCAGACTCCCCACCCCTGTCTATTCCCTTTCCCCCCATACCCTTCCTCCACCTGCCCCATACATCTTACTAAGTAGCCCCAGGGCTGGCACCAGCAGCAACAAGCCTAGATTCACAGTTTGGTTTTGCCTGGGAATCTCCAAGCCCAGCACAAGTAGCAGCTATTTCAGATTGCTTTATAGCTCAGGCAGGGTGGCCCCAGGCAAAACATTGGTTGGGGCCAACCTTGGCCTGCACCACCCAGGAAACCCCAGGGCTACTGCACCCAGTGGACAACTACAGACCATGTGAGAGCACCACCACCCTGCCCCTGCACAGCTGATCTTCCACAGGGGGCAGGGTTTGGTGGTCAGTAGTCGCAGCTGACTCTCTACCATTGATCTTCCAGCAGCAACCAAGGCCCAACTACAAAAAGAGTGTGTACTCAGCCCATGAGAAGTACACACCTTGAGCACCCAGCTTGCTTGATAGAGGAGGCTGTGCCACTGGACCCTACTACATTAGGCTGCACTACCAAAACATGGAGTCAAAGCAACTCTAATATATAGATAGGGAGGCTATCAAAACAAAGAGACAGAGAAACATGGCCCAAATGAAAGAGCAGATCAAAACTCCAGAAAAGAGCTAAATGAAATGTAGATAAGCAATCTATCAGATGCAGAGTTCAAAAGATGCTCAAGGAACTTAGTGAGGACCTCAGCAGCATAAAAAAGGTTCAACCAGAAATGCAGGATTCACTAATTAAAAAAAGAACAATTTACAGGGAAACAACAATAGAATGAATGGAGCTGAGAACCAAATCAATGACTCGAAACATAAAGAAGCATAAAACAAGCAATCAGAACAACAAGAAGAAAAAAGAATCCAAAAACATGAGGCTAGTATAAGTAGCCTCTGGGACAACTTCAAGAGGTTCAACATTTGAATCATAGGAGTGCCAGGAGAAGAGAAAGATAGCACAGAGAGTCCCAAGCAAGATGAATACAAAGAGGCCCATTTCAAGACACATCATAATTATAGTACCCAGTAGGGGGTTTCATTCTGGATAGTGACATACCACCTTAATCAGGTCCTTTAACTGTATAAGAGTGATAAGGAAGTAACAAAAAATATCAGAAGAAGCAGTGGATGCCCTTTGCTGACAAGTTACTAAGCTGCAGTTACCTCCTTAATGAAGATGGGTCTTGCCCCCGGCCCTCATGAAGCAGCTATAAGCTCAGCCTTGAAAATGTCCTAGTCTTCCTAAAAATACATCTGCTTCATCTGAAGCCACTTTTGGGTCTCTCTTTGCAACCTGGAAAAAATTAAACAAACAAGAATAATCCGTAAAAAGTTATTGTCCCCATTTTACAGGTGAGCAAACTGAGGCTCAGAAAAGTTAGGTAACTGACTTCCGGTCTAGATGGAGGCATAGGTAAATGCACTTCACCTCCACTTCTATAGAAAGATTTACAACCAGATCTCAAAACAAGTAACAATAAGAACCATCAGAAAATAGAGCTATATGGAGTCTGACAACCAAGGATTTAAAGAAGCCACATTCATCCTGATGTATAGGAAGGGCAGAGTCATGGAGATGGGACTGAGAGGTGGTGTGGCAAAGAAAAGTAGCAGTGGTGGTGAAACTGACGGTCCCACATTCATGTGTAGTGCATAAAAATGGTGAGGGACATCCTGGGAGTGAGCAATCCCAGGCCAGACAGCACAGCCCAGGGTTCCAGGAAGATAAACCCCCATCACCTCTGGCTATAAAAACCAGTAAGGGTTGGAACAGTGGAAGAAACTGATGGATTTTCACTGCTTAAAGGGCCCAAATGGTCTTAGAACACATGCAAACCCCATGGAAGCAATGGGTAGGGTGCCACATATGGGAAGTGATTGGAAATGGGGCTAGTGCCAGGAAAATCACCAGAAGCCAAGCAGTGGCGTTGTCTCCTTCTCCAACCCCCTCCTCACAAACTGAACCACAAAGTAGTGAAGCAGGTTGCCCCACCCTGGCAATTACCTAAAGCTCCGCCCCGGACAATTTACAGGTGCCTTTTCTACATAAGCCATAGTACTAAGACAAGGAGTAAAAACAGCTCTCCTGACTCACAGAAACAAATACAGGGAGACTGCCAAATTGAGGAGGCAAAGAAATATGGCCCAAATAAAAGAACAGAACAAAACCTTAGAAAAAGAACTAAATGAAATGGAGATAGCCAATCTACCAGATGCAGAGTCCAAAACACTGGTGATAAGGATGCTCAGAGAACTCATAGAGTACAGTAAAAAAAAAAAATAAAGGAAGAAATGAAGGTTACACAAGGTGAAATAAAGAAAAATATACAAAGAACCAAGACGGTGGAGGAGTAAGTGGAGCTACATCAATCTCCTCCCAGGATCAATCTGGAATTACAACTTAATTGGGGAGAAAATCATCCAGAGTAACAGAACACCAGCTGGAAAGAAGCCTTATAGCCACGGACAGAACAGAAGAGGCCACTCCATCACAACGTGACTGGTAGGAAGTGCAGAGATATCAAAGGGCTGGCTGGGCTGCCACAGGCGGCAGCTAAAGGGACTAGGACCAGGGTTTCCACCTGAGAGGGGGGGTTCTAACCTCCCCCCCACCCCGCCCCGCCACCCCAGGCTTCCCAGTCTACAGCAGCACATCTTAGATTAAAAAAGCATCAAGCTGTGAAAAGCAAAAAAAGCTGCAGGGTCTGCTAGCCTGAAAAGGCTAGAGACAGAGAATGACTAAAGTGACCATGCATGAAAATACATTGGAACCCACCTACCCTGGGCTTCAGCAGAGGGAGGGCAGAGTGGACTAGGGATGCTTAAGGAGAGTTTGGAGTGGTGGATCTGAGGAGAGAAATGAGGGAGCAGCCAACTGCTCCCTCCTCATCTCCTGACACTACAGGAGACTACTCCAAGGGGCGCCCTTCTGAGGAGCTGTCAAAGCCCTGCCCATAGAAATCAATCTGCCCCGCCCAGCAGTGCTGGAGCCAAATGGTTGATCACAGATTGATTGGATTAAAAACTAAATTAACCTGCCCTACCCAGCAGTGCCTAAACCCAACCACTGATCACAGATTGATTGGATTAACAATGAATTAATTGGCCCCACCCAGCAGAGCCTAAGGTAACCACTGATCAAAGTTTGATTGGATTAATAACTGCATTAATCTGCCCCACCCAGCAGTACTTAAACCTGACCCCTGATCATCTCTGACAGCTAATCATAGATCAATTGAATTCAAATCTGAAGGACACAAAAACTGTGGATTCCTGGTTGGCTCCAACAGGCTGACTAGGCCCAGGCTAGGGGATGATCTGATGTCACTAGAGGTGAATCCAGGAAGTAAAGAAAGTGCACCTCTACATGACAGAAGGTCACACCGCAAAGATAGGAACTCAAAACAGCCCAATCTAAGAAGTAAAAACAAACAAGAACAGTCACCTGAAATGGGGAGAAAAAGAAATAATCACTGAAAGGAAAGGAGGAATCCGCAGAAAGAGTGCTAAATGAAACAGAAGCAAGCAAATTATCAGACATAGAATTCAAAATAATGATGATAGACAAGGTAATAAGCTCGATGAGCACACACACACACACACAAAAACTACAAAAAACTTCTGGGGAACTACAAAGAACTACAGGGAAGATCCAAGGAACTAAATGAGAACTACACCAGCATTACACTGATAAGAACAGATACTACACTTGATCTTAGCCAAAAGACGGAGAAGCGATTACACCAGCATTATAAAGGACATAGAAACTATCAATAAAAGCCAGGAGAAAATGAAGAATACAATTTCTGAATTGAAGAATACAGTAGAAGAAATGAAAAAGCAAGCTAGAGGAAGCAGAGGATCAGATCCTTCAGCTGGAAGACAACATAGGAAAAAAAAAATCCCAGACAGTGCAAGAAAATGAAAAAAGAATAAAAGAATGAAGAGGTTTTAAGAAAGCTGTAGGACAACAAGAAATGCAATAATATTTGTATATAGGGATACCAGAAGGAGAAGAGAAGCAAGGAATAGAAAACCTGTTTGAAAAAGTAATGACAAAACATCCCTAACTTGATGAGTGAGAATGTCACTCAAGCTCAGGAAGCACAGAGGATCCCAATGAAGATGAACCCAAACAGGCCCACTCCAAGACACATCATAATTAAAATGACAAATTTCAAAGACAAGGAGAGAATCCTAAAAGCAGAAAGAGAGAAACAGCTAATAATATATAAAGGGGCTCCAATAAGGTTATCAGCTGATTTCTCAACAGAAACATTACAAACCAGAAGGAATGGCAAAATATATTCCATGCCATGAAAAACAAAGGCCTTCCAACCAAGAATACTCTACCCAGCAAGGCTCTCATTCAAAATAGAAGGTGAAATAAGGAGTTTCCCAGACAAAAGAAGGCTAAAAGAATAAATCTCCACCAAACCAGCATTGCAAAAGATGCTAAAAAGTCTGCTTTAAAAAGATGAAGAAACAGAGAGAGACAGAGAGGAACACAGGTACAAAGGGGAAAAATGTGAATGCAGAAGTACCTGTCAATAATGACCTTAAACATAAACAGATTAAATGCACCAATCAAAAGACATAGGGTAGTTGAATGTATAAGGAAACATGACCCACATATATGCTGTCTACAAGAGACCCACCTCAGAACAAAAGATTGAGACAGACTGAAAATGAAGGAATGAAAAATATATTTCAAGCAAATGGACATAAAAAAAGCTGGGGTAGCAATACTTATATCAGACAAAATAGGTTTTGCAATGAAGTCCATAAAAAGAGTCAAAGAAGGACATTTCATAATACTTAAGGAAACAACCCACCAAGAAGATATAACCCTTGTAAACATATGCACCCAACACAGGAGTACCCAAATATATAAGGAAAATCTTGGAGGACTTCAAGAAGGATACTGACAGCAACACACTTATAGTAGGGAATTTTAGTACCCCATTATCAACAATGGATAGATCTTCCAAGCAAAAACACCAAGGATATTGTGGCATTAAACAATACTTAGATTAAATGGACTTAACTGATATATACAGAACTGTTCACCCCAAAGAAGCAAAATACACACTCTTTTCAAATGCACATGGAACATTCTCAAAGATAGACCACATG
Organism: Noctilio leporinus; assembly: GCA_004026585.1. Taxonomy (NCBI): domain Eukaryota; kingdom Metazoa; phylum Chordata; class Mammalia; order Chiroptera; family Noctilionidae; genus Noctilio; species Noctilio leporinus. Next base: position 83,757 of record PVIW01004543.1, on the reverse strand, counting down.
GTAGGACACAAGACAAGCCTCCACAAGTACAGGAAAATTGAAATCATACCAAGCATCTTTTCAGATCACAACAGCTTGAAACTAGAAACCAACCTCAAGGAAAAAAATCCCAAAACATTCAAATTTATGGAAACTGAATAATGTGCTATTAAGTAATGAATGGGTTAACAATGAGCTCAAAGAAGAAATCAAAAAGTTTCTGGGAACAAATGAAAATGAGTACACAACAGCCCCAAACCTATGAAGGCAGTCCTGAGAGGGAAGTTCATACCAATACAGGCCTACCTAATAAGGCTAGAGGAATCTCAAATAAACAACCTAACCAAAAAGCTACAAGAACTAGAGGAACAACAACAAACAAAGCCCAGAGTAAGTAGAAGGAAGGAAATAATCAAGATCAGAGCAGAATTAAATGACATAGAGACTAAAAGAACAATTCAGAGGATCAATAAATCAGGAGCTGGTTCTTTGAAAAGATAAACAAAATTGACAAGTCTTTAACCAAACTCATCAAGACAAAGAGAAAAGACCCAAATAAATAAAATCAGAAATGAAAGAAAAGAAATCACAACCAATACCATGGAGATACAAAGGATTGTAAGAAATTACAAACAACTATATGACAAGAAATCTGACAACCTGGGTGAAATGGACAAATTTCTGGAACCATTTAATCTTCCAAACCTGAATCAGAAGCAGAAAGCCTGAATAGACCAATAACAACTAGTGAAATTGAAGCAGTAATTTAAAAAATTCCCAGTGTACAAAAGCCCTGAACCAGATGGCTACACAGTCAAATTTTACTGAACATTTAGGGAAAAACTCACCCCTATCCTTCTCAACCTATTCCAAAATGTCCAAGAAGAGGAAAGACTCCAAAACTCTTTTTATGACCAGTAGTTTTCTAACCCTAAAACCAAGTCAAGACACAACAAAGAAAGAAAACTACAGGTCAATATCTCTGATGAACATAGATGTCAAAATCCTCAACAAAACATTGGCAAATTGGATCCAGCAATACATTAAAAAGATCATATACTATGATCAAGTGGGATTCACCCCAGGGATGCAAGGATGGTATAATATTCACAAATCAATAAATGTAATACACCATATAAACAAAATGAAAGACAAAAACTATATGATCATATCAATAGATGCTGAAAAAGCATTTGATAAAGTAAAGCACCCATTTATAATAAAAATGCTCAGCAAAGTGGGAATAGAGGGAATATACCTCAACATAATAAAGGCCATTTATGAGACAGCTATAGCCAACATCATACTTAATGGGCAAAAACTAAATAAAAGCTTTCCTCCTAAAGTCAGGAACAAGACAAGGCTACCCACTCTCTCCACGTCTATTCAATATCATTTTGGAAGTTAAAGCCATAGCGACCAGATAAGAAAAAGGAATAAAAGGCATCCAAAATGGAAAGAAGGAAGTAAGACTGTCATTATTTGCAGATGACATGATAGTATACATAGAAAACCCTATAGACTTCCCCAAAAAACTACTTGACCTAATAGGCAAATTCAGCAAAACAGCTAGATATAAAAATCAATATAAGCCCTGGCTGGTAGCACAATGAATAAGGCACCGGCCTGTGAACCCAAAGGTCGCAGGTTCGATTCTCCAGCCAGGACACATAACCAGGTTGCAAACCAGGTCTCCAGTCAGGTCTGTGGCTGGAGGCAGGTGAAACGCAACCATACATTGATGTCTCTCTCCCTCTCTGCCTCTCTCCCTTCCCCTCTCTCTGAAAATAATGAAATAAAATCTTTAAATAAATAAATAAATAAATAAAAATCAATATCCAGAAATCAAAGGCATTTTTGTATACCAACAATGAAACATCAGAGATAGAAGATGGCAAACAAATCCCATTTACTATAGCAACAAGAAAAATAAAAGTACTTAAGAATAAACTTAACCAAGGAGGTCAAAGACCTATACTCAGAAAACTACAGAACACTAAAGAAAGAAATTAAGGAAGATACAAATAAATGGAGGTATATACCATGTTCATGGTTGGGAAGAATTAACATCATTAAATGTCCATACTACCCAAAGCGATTTACAGATTCAATGTAATCCCTATTAAAATACCAATGGCATATTTCACAGATCTCGAAAAAATACTTCAAAAATTTATCTGGAGCCAAAACAACCACAAATAGCCAAAGCAATCCTGAGAAAGAACAACAAAGTAGGAGGAATCACAATACTAGACATCAAACTATACTACAAGGCCACTGTAATCTAAACATTATGGTACTGGCATAAGAACAGAGATATAGATCAATGGAATAGAACAGAGAACCCGGAAATAAACCCAGGACTCTATGGCCAATTAATATTTGACAAAGGGGGAAGGTGCATAAAATGGAGTGAAAATAGCCTCTTCAACAAGTAGTGCTGGGAGAATTAGACAGAGACACGCAAAAAAAATAAAGCTAGACCACCAACTTACACCACAGACCAGAATAAACTCAAGATGGATAAAGGACATTAAATATAAGTTGTGCCACCATTAAAAACTTAAATGAAAATATAGGCAATAAAATTTTAAATATCCCACCCAGCAATATTTTCACCGATACTTGTCCAAGGGCAAGGCAAGTAAAGGAACAAATAAACAAGTGGGACTACATCAAACTAAAAAGTTTCTGTTCAGCTAAAGAAAACACCAGCAAAATTAAAAGGGAATCAACTCTAGGGGAAAACATATTCGCCAATGATACCTCAGACGAGGGTTTGATCTCCAAAATATATAAAGAACTTACACAATTCAACACCAGGGAGACAAGACAGCCCAATTAAAAAAAAAGGGCAAAGGACCTGAACAGACACTTCTCTGAGGAAGATATACAAAGGGCCCAGAGGCATATGAAAGAATGCTCAACATCACTAGCCATCAGAGAGATGCAAGTTTAAACCACAATGAGGTACTACTACCTCACACCTATCAGAATGGCCATCATCAACAAATCAACAAACAACAAGCGCTGGTGAGGATGTGGAGAAAAGGGAACTCTGATGCATTCTTGGTGGGGATGCAGACTAGTGCAGCCACGATGGAAAACATTATGGAATTTCCTCAAAAAAAAAAACAAAAATGGAACTGCCTTTGACCCAGCAACTCCACTGCTAGGACTATACCTGAAGAACACTGAAACACCAATTCAGAAGAACCCATGCACCTCTAAGTTCATAGCAGCACCATTTACAATAGCCAAGTGCTGGAAACAGCCTAAGTGCCCATCAGTAGATGAATGGATCAAAAAACTTTGGTACATTTACACAATGAAATACTACATTGCAGAAAGAGACAAGGAACTCCTACCTTTTGTAACAACATGGTTGGAACTGGAGAGTATTATGCTTAGTGAAATGAGCCAGTCAGTGAAAGACATATAACATTTGACCTCACCTAATACAGGAGTCTAATGAGCAAAAGAAACAAACAAGCAAAATAGAACCAGAGGCATGGAAACAAAGAATAGACTTTCAGTGTGCAGAGGGGATGGGGAAGGGGAGAAAGAGGCAAAGAAGGGGAAGAGTTTGGTCAAGGAACTGGTATAAATGATCCATGGACACGAACAACATGTGGGGATTCTCTGTGAAGGAGGGGACAGGGAGGGTAAGGCAGGGGAGAGCAATGGGCAAAAATGGGATAAATATAACACAACAACAAGTTAATTTAAATAAATAAGTAAAGCTTCCTCCCCCCAAAAAAGGAAGAAAAATATACAGGGAACCAACAGTGAAGGTAAGGAAGCTGAGATTCAAGCCATTGATTTGGAACAAAAGGAGGGCATAAACATTCCACTAGAACAGGAAGAAGAAACAAGAATGCAAAACAAGCCCTGGCTGGTAGCACAGTGGATAAGGCGCCGGCGGGCCTGCGAACCCAAAGGTCGATGGTTCGATTCCTCAGCCAGGGCACATAATCAGGTTGCAAACCAGGTATCCAGTCAGGTCTGTGGCTGGAGGCAGGTGAAATGCAACCATATATTGATGTCTCTCCCTCTCTGCCTCTGTCCTTTCCCCTCTTTCTAAAAATGATGAAATAAAATCTTTAAAAAAGAAAAAAAGAATGCAAAACAAGGTGAGGCTTAGGAAACTCTGGGACAACTTGAACTGTACCAACATCCGAATCATAGGGATGCCAGAAGGAGAGGAGGAAGAATAAGAAATTGAAAGGTTATGTGAAAAAATAATAAAAGAAAACCTCCACAATTTGGGGAAGGAAATAGACACGGAAGTCTAGGAAAAGCAAGTTGGACCCAAAGAGGACCACACAAGACACATAATTAAAATACTAAATGTTAAAGATAAAGAGAGAATCTTTAAAGCAAGAGAAAAGAGAGTTACTACAAAGGAGATCCAATTAGACTATCACCTGATTTCTCATAAGAAACTTTGCAGACAAGATGGGGCTGGCAAGTGTTCAGTGTGATCAAAAGCAAAACCTACCATCTAGATTACTCTATCCAGTAAAACTATCATTTAGAATGGAAGAACAGATGAAGTGCTCCCTAGACAAAGTAAAGAAAGGAATTAATCATCACTGAGCCATTATTAAATGAAATGTTAAAGGGGCTTATTTAAGGAAAAAAAGTTCAAAACTATGAACATTAAACTGACAACAAAATCACAACTATCAAAAACTAAATCTAAAAACCAAAAACAAACTAAGCAAACAACCAGAACAGAAATAGAATCATAGATATGGAGATCAGTTGGAGGCTTAACAGCTGGGAGGGGGAAGGGGGAGAATAGGGGAAGTGGTGCAGGGCTTAAGAAGCATAAATGACTGGCTGATGGCACAGTGGATAAGGCGCTAGCCTGTGAACCCAAAGATCCCTGGTTCGATTCCCAGCCAGGGCAACATAACCAGGTTGCAAACCAGGTCTCCAGCTAGGTCTGTGGCTGGAGCCAGGTGAAAGGCAACCACACACTGCTGTTTCTCTCCCTCTCTGCCTCTCTCCCTTCCCCTCTCTCTGAAAAATAATAAAATCTTAAAAAAAAAAAAAAAGAAGAAGAAGAAGAAGCATAATTGATAGGAACAAAACAGACACGGTGATGTTAAGAACAGTACAGGAAAGGACGAAGCCAAATAACTTACAGACATGACCCATGGACATGACCTAAGAATGGGGGTGTTGCTGGAGGGAAGAGGGGTACTGAATGCAGGGGCACAAAGGGAGGAAAATTGAAACAACTATAACAGCATAATCAATAAAATGTACTTAAAAGAGAAAGGTTATATAACTTATCCAAGGTCGCACAGCTAATGAACTGCAAAGGTAGGCCTTAAACCCCTGGCTTTTACTTTACCACTGTATCCATGTTATCTCTCATGGGAAAGGCTTAGGCAGAGACTCTTGAGGTGAGGAGGATCCTATTTTTAGTACCCTGCAGTTGTCAGAAGCCCAGGGGAGCACCTGGCAGCCTCCGCACCTCCTGCAGGACCAATTCTCCCCATGCTTACCAGAACACAGCCAAGACTAGGGAGGCTTCCCAAGGTAGTTTATGAGCCCTAAGTCATGGCACCAGCCACCATTTGCTAAACATTATAGAGGACAGATTTGTCTTCATCTTTCTTTCATGCCTTCCTTCTTATTTTGGTAACATACTCCTTACGAAAATTTCTCTTTCCCTGATTTGTCTGGAGGGAGTGTTAAATACTGTTCCCCCCACCCCACCCCACTCCAGCCCTGCCCCAGACCACTCCAGCCCTGCCCCAGACCACTCCAGGCCCAGCAAGGATTTGGCATGAGACCCAAGCCACTCAAGCACAATTCTTCAATAAATCTAATTATTGTATGAAGACAAGTAAGGATGAACATTTTTAGAGCTGATTTCTTTCTAATGGCAACAACCTGAAGGATCACCCATTAATTCCTTCTACCTGTGTTTACAGAATTGCTCAATTATATTTTTTAAGGCCTGCTCTGCTCCAACTTTTTTTTTTTTTTTTTTTTTTTAAGATTTTATTTCATTATTTTTAGAAGAAGGGGAAGGGAGAGAGACAGAGAGGGAGAGAGACATCAATATATGATTGCTTTCACCTGCCTCCAGCCACAGACCTGACTGGAGACCTGGTTTGCAACCTGGTTATGTGCCCTGACTGGGGAATCGAACCTGCGACCTTTAGGTTCGCAGGCTGGTGCTTTATCCACTGTGCTACCAGCCAGTGCTCCAACTTTTAATAGCTCTGTGGGACACATTCATAATCTCCCATTAATTTCCTTATATTCTTAAGCAGCCTGGGTTGAGTTCTGTTGCTAACACCAAAGAACTCTGATCCAAGAGTTTAATCCAGCCGAGGCACATGAATCCTCATCTAACAGCACCCTCAAAACACAGAGATTGTGTTCCCATTCTACAGATAAAGAAGCTGAGCCTGAGTATCTTGCATAACTTAAGGACACACAACTAGCCCATGAATCAGAATTTCTCCTACTCATCCCTTCAGGTGACCAGTCCATTGTCCTGCCTTTCAAGGAAAGCTGCAAGCTACTGCTTCTAGACCTGTCAACGTGATTTACAGTTTACAAAATGTTTCCATACACAATAACCCATGCAATCCTCACAGCCACCTGGGAGGAAGATGTTTTCATGACATTGGAAAGTAGGTTGACCCCGAGTCTGGTCAAGCCCCATTCCACCCCCACCCCCCACAGAAGTCTTCCTGTGACTCAACACTGCCAGCAAAGTCAATCCAAAAGCCTCAGCATGGGGCTCCAGGTGCTTTGAGATTCAGGCCCAGGCCTCAGGTCTGTACTTTCTTTCTGGGACTTTGAGCTGTAGCCTGTAAAAAGCTACCTGCCACTGCCCCAAGCCTGCCAGGCTGCTCGGCACCTCTGAGCCCTCCTTCCACCTGGGTGTCACTTTGCCACTTTCACTCTAGGTCCTGTCCAGTGAACATCCGCATGGTGCCCCCTCCCACGTCATAGCCTAGTGAACCCACTTACCTTTCCAGACTCAAACGAAGCTCTTCTTCCTCTGAGACAGCCTACCTCTTCTGTGCCTCCTGCCCCCAGGAAGAACCGAGAACCCCGCTGTACCCCGGCCAGGCACCTGGGGTGGCTCTACCGTTACCTGACATCGGAGTGGACATTGAGGTTGACTCCTCAATATTTTCCACCCCAAAAGTCATTCGAATCCAGTCCTGCAATCCCACTCTTCTTGATAGACTGATCAGAAGCAGCCATGGGATTATTAAATCCCATTTCTGATTTATTAGTGCTCTTCTCTGCCCACCAGCACAGCCTTGCTGCCTGGGCCATGCTGCTCCCACTTGAGCCAGCTTCTGCGCATGCGTGAGGGGCGCCCCCGTCTCCTGCAACCACTTTCCTGAGAGTGGCGCCCTCCCAACCCCTTCCCAAGAATCCAGCCTGAGGCCAGCAGAAGCCACTCTTGCTCTTGTGTCTGAGGGAGGAGGGGGGCTCCCGTTGTCCCCCAGGTGTCCCCTGGCTGCTAGGGCTTTCCCTGAGGTCCCCATGTACAGCCTGTCCTGTCTTGAGCTCACCACTGCCCCTCCACATTCAGAACTTCTCCCTCTCACCCCCTTTCCTCCCAGGTAATGATTTGTTAGTTGATCAGCACGGAGCAGCTCTCAGGCCGCAGCTGACCGTGTTCTTAGGATTCCCAGATATGCCTGCCTCTCAAGGCTGTTTGCCCATTCGCGGGAGATTCCCAGACGTACCAGCTTTTCTCAAACTTCATCAACTTGCCAGGCCTTGCGCCGGACGATTTGACATATTATTACTCATTTCATTGTCACGGCAGTTTTGTAATTATTTATTCCCATTTTGCAGATGACGCGGCTGAAGCTCAGAGAGGTTAAGTAACTTGCCCAAGGTCACACAGGTATGATCGGAGCTGGGATTAAAGGCCATTTGGTCTGGGTCCAGGACCATACCTGGGTAGGAAGGGAATACTATCTGCAGCCTGCCTCAGACACCACAGATACACCTGCTTGTCTTCCCTGCCCTCTAACAGGTCAGTTCTGTTTGTTCGCCTTCTTCTGTAAAAGGGCAGCTGCATCAACCCCATTTACAGCAATGTCCTTCATTATATTCTAGAATTTTCCGTGGGTGTGTGTGTGAAGGAGCAAAAACTCACACCCCTAAATTGTCACACAGATTGAAAAGATAAAGTGCAGACAGTTTGGATTCTAGAGCCCCTGCTGCCAGCTTTGGAGGGTGGGAGCTGGCAGAGGGGGAGTAGGGACGGAGAAGAAAGAAAATCACCGGAAGTGTGGAGAGTGAGGGCAGGTAGGGCCTGACCTGGGCTTCTCTGGGAAAAGCCAGGAGCTATGGCAATCCAAGAACAGTGACTAGCTCTGAAAAAGGTTCTAAATTCCAAGAAAGATGAATAGGGTGGGTTCTGGCCAATAAGCACTGTGAACAGGAAGGTTTTGAAAAGATCGAAGAGGCACCTCTGCAATCAGTCCCCGCTGCCATTTCATCAGGTGGGCTTGTGGTGCAAGGCTATGCCCACCGGGTGGCAGAAGAGAACCACTACTGGCCCCTCCAGTTGAAACTTGGCCATAAGCTCTAACCCTAGAGCTGAAGGGCGGGGGGCGGGGGCGGGGGTGTTCCACCTCCAAACTCAAGGCAGGTTGAGCTGTGCCAAAGGGGCAATGGGTCGGGCAGCCTTGAAGTAACAATTCACACACACTATGTTGCTAAACTTATTTTGTACCAGATAATGTGTCAAGCAGGTGGTAGCATGATCTCTTTTAACTCTTCCAGCTAACCTAATGAGCAGATGCTTTTATTAGACCTACTTTATAGATGCAGGCAATGAGGCTTCAAGAAGTTTATGATTTGCCCAAACTCACACAGATCGAAGAGATGAAGTGCAAGCAGTTTGGACTCTAGAGCCCCTACTGTTAGACTGGGGGTGAAGGCAGGGGGGCTATACTGTCACAAGTTGCTAGGAAATATGGAAGGTGAGGGCAGGTAGGGCCTGGCCTATTTTGGCCCTGGGGTAGAGCCTGAGGCCTAGGCCTGTCCAAAGACAGCGATTAGGAGCTGAGTCAAAGGGAACTTTTGGGGGGCACTTCCAGGAAAGAGGATGTGGCAGAATTTTCAGGCTGAGGTTCCATGGGAACCCTTATTTGAAGAAGCAGTCCCTGCTAATCCTGGGCACTTCACCCTGACAGGACTGGGTACCTTAGAAGCTGCAAAACACTGTGGAAGAAAAGGGACCACATATTAGGCTAACAAGCTCAGGGGAGGCCTGCACGGTGGCCTTACATACTCAGAGATCTCAAGTAACCACATAGGATGGTCTAAACTTAAATTATTAACTGAAAGCGATTCATGGAGGGTAGTTGTATTCTAGGCCAGTATTTTCCTTAACAAAGGTCAATTTTTACCTTAACTGAGCCTGTCTTCCTTTTTTGCATGATGATATACCTTTGGAATGTCAAGGTAACTTTTCTTTATCCCAAACCCCTTGGGCATAAACTCTACAGGTTTGTATGTTTCTTACATAGATACCACCTAAAGCCCCAGAGAGATGCCCTTGTAAGATCTGAGCAGGACTTTCTTGCTGAACTCTTACCTCAACATTATGTCCCCAGACAAGTCATAGTGTCTCCAGTGTGCTGAGTCTGGTCCTGTAGCCTCCTCTGGGGGAAGGGATGATGCCAGCTTCTTTGGGGTCTCCATCCTAGAACAATGCTTGGACACATTCTAATGTCCCTGAATTATTAGCATCCGACCCCAGGGGACTTGAGTGAGACCTGGGAGCTTCCTTTTTCTTCCCCTGAGATCCAGGTCAGCACCTCCCTCCTTTGGTCTTGCCCAGCTGCAGAATCCAGGCTCACACAAACCTTTAGCTTCTTGGCTAGAACAGCACCTACCACTAGGTGTTTCTGAAAGTAACTGGTCATCACCCCAAAGTTAATTTAGAGCTTGTAGTCTTCCTGATATTTTAACAGAATCTCCTGAATCAGCCTCAGTCCTGTTTTATTATTCTGCCTCAGGGCCTTTGCACTGGTTATTCTCTCTGTCTGAAATGTTCTTCATCCATCCACCTTCATATAGCTGACTCCTTCTCCTGTTAGATCTCAATTTACAGTTTTCTGCCTTTTCAGAAAGGCTTTCCCTATCTCTCCCTCTCTCTATTTTGTCTTTCCCTCACCATTTCCAATGATGATTATCCAGTACGAATAATTCCATAATACCCTCACACAGGACAACCCAAATGGAAACTAGAAAGCCATGGGATCTGGAAGGAATGGGGTTCTCAGCTGTTATGAGGAAGGGGAAATTAGTGACCATTTAATCTAAGTCCTCAGGGGATGAGAATGCTCAGGTTTCTTAATTGTGATGGATGCTTTGCTTGTTCACAAATGGTTACAGAGAACTGGTGAGCCAAGGTCACTCTCTGTCCCACGGAAATATGTCCAGTCTATACACATTTGACAGTCAGGATAGGAAGTGTAGCATCAGGTCAAATCAGCCCAAACCCACTCTCCCCAGGGGGCAGTCCTCTCTGAGAACAGTGCCACAAAGAAATCAGGGAGCTCAGCTTAGGGCATTTTAGAGACCTTCTATTTCCTCTTCTTGATCAGAAGGGGTGGCCTAGCTGATCTCTAGGTCTAAAACAAAAGGTTTTAGAGGTGGGAGGAGGTAGAGTGTGAGGTGCTCAGTTACATCAGAATGTCAGATAAACAACAAATAATTTCTTTGATAAAAATACACCCTGTGCCCTTGCTGGGTGGTTTAGTTGGTTGGAGCATCACCCCATACACCAAAACGTTGTGAGTTTGATCCCCTGTCAGGGCACATACCTAGGTTGTGGGGTTGGTCCCCAGTCAGGAAGTGCAGAGGAGGGAGCCAAGCGATCTTTCTCACATCCACGTTCCTCTCTCTTGATCCCCTAAATCAATAAACATATTCTCAGGTGAGGATAAAAAAAAAAAAGTTCCATGCAGAAAGTGGGACATATTTATACTAACAAGTGGACCACAGTTATACTAAAAATTATTGTTTTTCTCAGATTCAAATATAACTGGGCATCCTATATTTCAACCAGCAACCCTCCAGAGGAGGGACTAGCACTTAAACTAAATGGCTTTCCTAGGATGAAACCCTGGGTTTGGGGAGAACAGAGGCCCCTATGAGCCTTGACTTCTTGAGGGGAGAAATGAAGCTGTTTTCATTCACGCCAATTAGGCAATCACAGATGCCCCTATCAGAAATCCAAACTCGTGACTAGCATGGGACTCAATACCACAGCGGGAAATAAAGAAGGATTAAGAGAGGAGAAGCAGCCTTCACAACACAGGGCCAGCTGCAGACGCAGGTGGAGGACGATCCCATCCGGGAAGGTAAGAGCACTGGCCTTCTCAGGCATAGTTTCCCGTTGTTTCAGAGCAGGGTTTGGGAGATTCTGGTGGACTTCTCTGATGCTAGGCCATTAGCAGAATTTCTCCTCAATGTTTGTAATTCTCAAACTTCTGTAGGTTCACCAAGTCTTTTAGATGCACTGTCTAGACTGCCAAGTGGCAGGGCAGAGAACCAGGAAAAACCCGCTGTTGAGCAGCGTGATTCCCTCACTTAAAGGGCTCCTGCTCCTGCTTTGGGGCTGGGGGCCGAGGGGGCGGGGTGGGGTGTGCATTTGCAGACCCTACACCAGTTGCCAAGGCTCTGAACTGGAGTTACAGGTTTACAAAAACAATTTAACACAGAATTAATTGTGTTTTGTGCCTGTGATGTTGAACACATGGTTCACCCCTGCATTATTTGCCGGAGCTGATCAGGGAGTTCAGCTATAATTTCTTTTTTACCACTGGGATGGGCAAAGTACACATGAAGTGCCCCAAAGGAAAGGATTGTGTAGTAAATTCCCCACTCTTCGCTGCTACTTCCCTCCTGCTGTTTTAAACAGGCTTATTAATATAATTCTATGGGGATCAGACCTTTGAAATTTAAGAGAACAATAAGAGGGAAGAAAAATACACAATAGCAAGGAGAGAAGAGAAACCACTATTCATTTTTAACAAGTGCACTTTAACCAGGACCACTGCAGTTCATGAGCTTTTTGTTTATTTGTATTATAGTCTAAATTTTTATAATTATATATAATACACACCCAAACATTATATTTAAAATATATATATATGTATATATATATAATCCCAGTCATGAGACATAAACAATGGAGAAGCAGAAATTTATTTCAGTGCATCAACACATTGTTATAAAAGTCAAGTTGTGGGCTTCTTCAGCTTATTTTGGGTGGGGTGAATGTGGACAAGACCAGGTACCTATATGGGGTAGTTTCCTTTGTTGGAAAGTGAGCTGGGAGGACCCTGTGCTTGGCTACATACATTATGTTATCACAGCCTTCTCTTTGGATTGATAGTGAATATTACCTTTGGAGAGAAATAACTCTTTCTTTAACCACAGTCTTAGGCCAAGGAAAGCAAGGACTAGTGAAAATGCTTTTTGTTGGCTGTTTCTCTACAGTTTATGTTATAGAGTACAATGGAAGGCAATGAAGAACATTTCCCCCCAAATAATAACACAATTTGAAAGCATTTGCTTTTTTTTAAATTTAATTTTATTGTAGTTGTATTACATCCATCCCGTTTTTTACTCCCTTCTGTCCCCTTTCCCACCCACCCACTCCTCCGCCCCAATTCTTTTGTTTTTAGTTTCCTCTTTGAATGTAGTTCTCAGTGGGTGGCAGGGGTTAGAAACCTGAGCAATTTCCACTCAATATCAATGAAAGAAGCTGGTAGCATCCTCTCACAAAGAGAAAGCAGAGGCCCCAGCTGTGATCAGAGGTCATCCAGTGGCAATGTCTTTGTGGGTCTTTACGTAGATGAGATGACGATGAGATGACGATCGATTGAGGATGCTCTGGATACATTAAATGAAGCCCACATGCCTCTGCTTCTAGGTGTCCTGTGACCCTACAAGATGCCGAGTGAAGAGACCCACTACGTCTATGGGTACCCGAAGGGAGGGCATGGCCACTCTTACATCACAGCTCAAGAGTAAGTTCAATCCTTTTGCTAACCCAACCCTGCATTCCACTGACACACATCTGTCCATACATCTCTCTAGTGTTTCCTTCTCCAGAGAGTGCACACTGGCAACATGGTGAGGAGGCCCTGTGGTCTGCCAGGGGCTCACACGGGCTTCTCTGAGGCTGAACTGGCAGGGTGATAGGGAGGGTAAAATGTTGGATATGCCCATTTATGTCTGCATTCGTGGCTATTGGGCCTTTGCTGTAGGTTCCCAGGCTGAAAAGCATATGTCTAGGAGCAAGTGGCCTCTTCCTCAAGCTGTGTTCCACCTACCCCTCTCATGCTCCTGAAGGTGGTCACAGGCACAACAAAGGTGATGCCGAAGAGCAAGTAAAGATGAAGGGCAGGTGCAATTCCATTTGTGACAGACCCCAGGGCGAAGGTGGTGGTCAGAACCTTTGCATCATAACTTTATCCCGTGGGAAGGTGCTTCGTATTATGCATCAATTAAAACTAAATGATTAAGCATTTCTAAGAGCTAAGCATCCTATAACCCTCCCAAGATGCTATTCTTTCCCTTGGGAAAAAAAAAAAAATCTTATGCTCTAGTGGGAGATTTAGGCACAAGAATAATTTCCACAGGATTAAGCACTGCAATGGGAACCTGGGCTGCAGGGACACACTCTGCATGTGAGGGCATAATGGGAGGGGGCCCCACCCTCTGAGCGGGGGCTCCAACAGGACAAGCAAGGAGCTGGGTTTTTATCTGGACCATCTCTAAAGTGGTCTGCTGACAACTTCCTGCAAAATGGTTCCCTGGGGAAGAACTGTTGACAAATCTTTACTAGAGCGAATGAGCAGGGGCAAGTAAGTTTTAGAGCCAAGGCACTGAGGAAGCCCTCAGGCTGGGAGCATTTCTCAAAGAGCCCGTGGGGCTTTCTAACATCGCTGCATGGTCAGCTGAGGGTGGGGGTAGACAGATGTTCTGAAAAAATATCCCAAGAGTAAAAGTGTACTCTTTGGGGGATACATTGAACATGGTATTAAATAGGATATTGTTTCTGCTCCTGCATGATAATTCAACAGTCTATTGCTGTGAAAGTGCAATAGAAAAGGGCTCTCTCAGTTGAGAGCATAAGTCACCCATGGAGCTTGAAGGAATGCAGTTTCCTAGGTGCTGCCACCCAAGAGGCTGATTCAGTAGGACTGGGCTGGAGGCTCAGGACTGCACTCGAATGTACATCTCAGGTGACTACACTGCAAAAGGCACTTGGGTGACACTCAGAGGCCCCCAGACCAGTTGGGTAGTGGGTTCTTCTGGTACGTCTGGCATGTGCTGGTGTTTTCCACTCTCAGTCAGTCTGCCTGGGCGTGTGAGTGCAATGTGACTACGTGTACGGAGCTGGAACAGAGCTCCATCTGTGTCAAGAGCTCCACGAGGATAACCACAGACCCGGGGGGTGGGGGTGGTAAGATCAGAGCACAGGATGTTGGGAATTGAATCAGCTGCCTTTAGTCACGAGAGACCGCCAAACGCTCCATGTGACAGCTTCATTTCAGGAAAGGGTGATACAGCAGGAAAAGAGCTGGCCAGGGTGATGGGAAACCTGGGTCTGGTCCAAATTCAAGCACTTACTCTCTGGGTGTCTTGGGCCTGTCACTGTGAAAGCTGGTTCTGTCAGTTAACCTGTCGTGCAACCTTAGTCATTTACCAGCTTCAAGTCTTGGGACATCGGCTGTGAAATGAACGTCATACCTACATCAGATGATCAAGATGGAATGTAAGCCTACGTGTGTGGGCCTTGGCACAAATTGGTGCTCAGTGAATTGCAGGGTAGCCCCTAAGGTAGTGGCGATGCTGATGAATTGCGGTAGGTGTCAGCTTCATGAGTTACATAGTGTGTGGGAGGTGGGGAGCAGCCTGCATAACTAGGTTCGTTTTCTCCAGCACTGTTACCTCATGCTTCTCTCTATCCCATTGGGAGATGGACCTTTGGTCTTCTGGGGTCTTGAGATGAAGGGGGTCTAGTAGGTGGTACTGAGCCAACGTCTGTCCAGGAGAAGCCTCAGTTAGACCTCGTTTTGCCTGAAGTTGCTAAGTCTCATAAATCACCTTGCTCTGCAAAGCCTTGCTTTAGCAAGTCACAGATAAAAGATCGCACTCTCCATTTTGTTGATGCTGTTCATGCTGTGAAGTGGAAAACCAGGCAGATGTCAGCTATTTGACAATGTTATTCAGGGAAAGCAGAGCCCCAGGGCCTGGAAACAAGGTAAGTAATGCTTCCCTTGGACCACGGGACACAGGGCTGCCCCAGCTTTTCGCTGGGGGCAGCTCAGACACTTCTCTGCAGGGCTGAGTCCCAGTGCTATTTCTTTCGTAATCCTGGCCTGGCCAGCTGGAAGGTACTTACTAAATACCTACAGAGTTCCTGACTCCAAGTGTCATCTGGTCTCTCTGACTTGGCATTCAGACCTGCTGGAGGTCATCTCAGCCACCCAAGGGCTCCATTGTAAGGTGCCTCTTCCTGGGCACTCAGGTGAGACCAGAGTGAGCAGCAAGCACTAAGCCATCTGATCCGGTCCCTGGTGACCTGCACTACATTCCTGGAGCAAGTGGAGGCCAGACAGCAGCTTGCCTGGCTGAGCATAAGCCCAGGACATGTGTCCGAGCTGGGCTGGGCTCTGGCATCCCTGCGTGATAGTTTTAGAGACCTTGAAACCCTGCAAGTCCTACTTCCACCCCTTCAGTCTGAATGTGCCGGCTTGGCCCTTGGTGGCCCATCTCCAAAGTCTCTCCTTCTCTTCGTTACCTGTCTCCACCCCCAACCCAAACCTGCCTTGTGGTAAATCTTGATTCCTTTATTCTCATTGGAGTGTCAAGGACTCACAAGAGGTTTGAGCAAATCTGCCTATTTGTAAGTATTTATTTTAAGAAGACATTAAATTGTTCATTTATTTTTTCAAAGAGACTGTTGTTATGGGGGAGAGGATACACATCTATAAAATCAGCCATAATTCATTTGTTCATTTTTCATTCACTCATTTGGCCTTCCATACAACTGCCTATCCATTCATCCTTCCACTCATCTTCAAGGAATATTTCTTGAAACACCTACGTGCCTGACCCTTTCTAGGCCCTGAAAATACAGATTGAAAAGCCAAACCAAAGCAAACCAAACAAAACCCAAAACCTCCTCTGGGGGCTCTGATTACCACCATAGGAGGCGTATGAGTGAAGGCAGGATGGGCTGCCATCAGACTGCGAGAAAGGATGCTGAGTCTAGGAACATGAGTGTATGAGGACAGGAATGAAGAGGGAGACGGGCAAGGAGTGAGGTGTGGGGGAGGAGCTGGGAGGAAAGGACACAAACTCAATCAAGGGAGAGTCACGTTCAAATCCTAGTTCTTTCTTATGCTGCCTTTCTATGACTCTCAGCAAGGCACTTAATCTCTGCATTTATTTCCTCATCTGTGAAATGCGGATGATAAGTCGTGCCTATCTGATAGTGTTTTTGTGAGACTTAAATCAGCTAATGTATCTAGAATGTGTAGCATGGCACCTAACTTATAGTAGATGTTAAGTCAATGCTAATTTCTGTTTTATTTTCGTGGACTGATAGTTGGGGGAAATGATTTAGAACAGCCCTGATGAAAAGATTATTCAGCCTCAATAAACATTGTCACTATAAGGGTCAGTTGCTACTGTACCTCTTGTGCCAGGAACTTGGGTGTTCTGGCCTGTGCCAGGTAGCAAGGCTCCTGTAAGCACACATCTGAGAGTCCCCTAGAGAGGGTGCTGTCCCTGGACACAAGTGCTGGAGGCCTGGTGGGTGCCCGGTGCGCTGTGTGATGGGAAATTACTCCGAGTCTAAGTGGTACTGTTCTGAGTTAGCAAAGTCCCTGTGAAGAGAGGAGAGAACATTTGATCACAATTGGGAACAAGGCTTCTGCACCAAGATGAATTTGTCTATCTTTTGGGCCAGGTTCGCAGGGATTGGCATCCTCACAGTGATTCTGGGGATTTTGCTGTTCCTCGGCTGCTGGTATTGTAGAAGACGAAGTGGATACATGAGCTTGAAGGTGGGGAAAGCTCCCACTGCTGGGATCCTTCCAGGCCCAGGACCTGCTTCCCCTTCTTTCTCTGAACTTCTGCGCAATGGGGCAACATTCCCATGGTCACCTCTAGCTCTGACTCCTAGTTCTGAAGAATCTTTCTCTACACTGTACTTCTTATAACTCTTCCTTGGCCTCTGCCCAGGCATCAACTCCAACTAGGAACTTGGCTGCTCTTTGGTTTCGCTCAGAGCAAACCTGAGTGCCTGGCTGAGTGTATAGCTGGGCACTGATGTGTGTGAGGCACAGGGGCAGGGTTCATGGTCATCTTGCACAATCGACAGCAGCACATGAGACACTCCAGGTTCTACCCATCCTGGGGATTCTCACTGCCTCTTTTACTCCAATCAGTGGCCGCTTCTCACTCCTTGCCTCTCCTCCCTGTTCCTCTCAGCTTGCCTGGGAACTTTCTAGCCCTTCTCTACCAAGCAGCCCAGTATACCCAGGACCCAGCTAGCATCAGTGCAATGAGGTCGCCATTCAATCAGCAGCACAAAGGACCTTCAGGCTTTCAACAGGTTCCATCTTCCTTTGATGGCCAAGTGGTTTTAACAGGATTTTTTATTTACTCATGATCAGGAAGCTAACACAGTGCAGTCTTGGGGCAGCAGGATCTTCCACAGATAGGAAACATCAGCTGAGTCCTAAACTATAAAATCTACAGGTTTCAGAAACCTTGTTTTAAAGCCAGGTAGCACTTCAGCACTTAAGCATCCAAAGGCATTCTCCATGGTGAGCAATGGAATAAAAGGAGAGTTGCACCTCTCCCTCTCGCTTCTCCCCTCTTTAGCCCTCTTCCTCTCTTCCCCTCTCCTCTTTCCTGTCTCTCTTTCTTGTTATTACAGGTCTGAAAGCTTCTGAGGTTGATACATAATGGAAAAATGTATCTTTGCACAAGATGTTAGAACGTCCCATTCCTCATTCAGAAACACTCTATTAAGAGGAAAAGGTTCTGTGACAAAGGGTGGTGCGGCTGGGAGGCTGTAGCTTGGCAGACTGAGGGGGAGAAGGGGAAGATGAGAGCTTTAGCTTCGAATTCTTCTCCTCCTTACCAGGACGCTTGGGCATCCCCATGTGTCCCTTTCCTAATGCCCATCTTGCCAGTCTTTCAAATACAAATCAAGAAAGACGGGGTGAGTTTGGAGGCTGACGTACCCATCAAGCAGCAGCCCTCCAGCATGTTGACCTTTTGTGGGAAGAAGTGGCTGAGTCTGAGTAAGACTCCAAATCAAGTCTTATTGGATTTTCAGCTCCTGCTCACACAACACTTCCCTGTGGCTGTCCACACACGTTGGTTGGTGATGGTGTGTGGTAGGGTGGTGGTGCAAGGGGACCTTTGCTCTCTGCCACAGAATTCCTTTTGTACCTCGAACATGGGGTTATGACATTGCCTTGTAATTGACTACTTACGTGTTGCCTCTTCCACCTCTTCTTTTTCCCCCATTTATGAACTGGAATGGAAAATATTTATTTTTATTAAAAAATTAAAAGAAAATATTTTATTTATTATTTTTAGAGAGGGGAAGAGAGGGAGGCAGAGAGGGAGGGAAACATCAATGTATGGTTGCCTTTTTCACCTGCTTCCAACTACAGACCTGGCTGGAGACCTGGCTTGCAACCTGGTTATGTGCCCTGGCTGGGAATTGAACCAGCGACCTTTGGGTTCACAGGCTGGCACCTTATCCACTGTGCCATCAGCCAAGGCGAGAATATTTCTTATTCATCTTTGTATTACCAGTGTCCAGCAGTGCTTGGCACATCGAAATTACCCAATAGTATGGCATCAGATTTTGGTCTTATTATCTGCCATTGACCTACTTGTGACCTTAGATTTTAACTCAACTTTAAGTCTCATTTGCTCTATTCTATACCTAGACACATGATATAACATGATGTATATAAGTTTTTAATGTATATATTTTATATAGTTTTTATTCATTCTGTGTTTATACATTAAAAATCAATAGCCCTGCCCTGGCTGGTGGCTCAGTGGAAAGGTGCAGGCCTGCGAACCCAAAGGTTGCTGGTTCAATTCCCCAGCCAGGGCACATAATCAGCTTGCAAGCCAGGTCTCCAGCTAGTTCTGTAGCTGGAGGCAGGTGAAAGGCAACCATACATTGATGTTCTCTCTCCCTCTCTGCCTTCCTCCCTTCTCCTCTCTCTAAAAATAATAAATAAAATCTTAAAAAAAAAAAAAAAATCAATAGCCCTGGCTGGTGTGGCTCAGTGGCTCAGTGGATTGAGCATCTTCCTGTGATTTAGGAGTTGCTGGTTCTATTCTCAGTCAGGGCACATGCCTGGGTTGCCAGCCAGGCCCCTGGTTGGGGGTGCATGAGAGGCAACATATCAATGTTTCTCTCTCTCTTTTTCTCCCTCCCTTCCCCTCTTTCTAAAAATAAATAAAATCTTAAAAGACATTATAATGATGCCCAGGCTGGTGTGGCTCAGTGGACTGAGTGCTAGTCTGCAAACCAAAAGATTACTGGTTCAATTCCCAGTCAGGGCACATGCCCAGGTTGCAGGCCAGGTCCCCAGTTGGTGGTGTAGGAGTAGCAACCAATCAATGTTTCTCTTGCACATGGATGTTTTTCTCCATCTTTCTTCCTTCCTTTCCCTCTCTCTAAAAATAAACTTATTAAAAGTATCTATCAAGATATACATTTTAAATCACAATGATTTAGCTTTTCAAGGAGTCAAAATTCTACCAATGCATTATGTTGGTACCTGTTTCCTCACTGTCCACAATTGTGAGCCAGATGATACTGAACAAAAGGGCATCTTTTTCCCTTTCTCTTTCTGCTTCAACACTCTCCTTTTAAACTCATTTGATTTGAAAGTAACAGAGAGAGTCTTAACATTTCAGTCTCAGGAGCTGTGAACATTTTGCTTGGTAAGGTTAAATTCAATTTACCACGCCTGCATTAATCTAGGTCTAGATCAGTGATTTGCAGTTTCTGGAATTTTTTATGTGTTCATGTTCCCTGGTTCCTTACTGTCTAAAAATGCTGTCATTTAGTTTTAAAAATTAATATTAAAATCTTGTTTTGAGACTTTCGTAGCTCCTGAAATACCAAGTTTGGAATCAGCAAAGAAATGTAGGCAAAATTATGTAAAATAGTGCATTAAGTGGTGCATTTAATTTTATAATTAGCTCCCTGTCTCTCTCTGGTGATTCTATTTTCATTTTAAAACAGAAGTACATAAATGGTAATAGATGCAAGCTCTGGGTATCTGAGTTACTCCACCTTTTACTGCCCTCATTGAGCCTTAAATGCCTACTTTCCAACTTTCACTGAACAGGAAGTGGCAGCAGGGTTGGTTGGAATTAATCCTAAAATTTCTCCCTTGGCCAGCAATTCCCCTTAGACCTGGAAAACATGTTTTGAAAAGAAAAACTGCTTTTTGCAGCAATATGTTTCTTCAGGAAAATGATTTGTAAGGCACTGGAAGCTGGTTTTTGTATTTACCAATTTTACTCTTTCACTTGGAAGTTAGAATACAACACTTTTGATTCTTGGAGAACATTTTGCAGGCCCTGCTGACAGCTTCATTTATGCTCCTGTCTCATCTTGTTCTGTTACTTGGTGCACTGTCAGAGGCTCCTGCACGCTAATCCCCTGGGATTCTTGCAAAAATGCAGATTTGAGGACCAGCTCTGGTGGTGAGACCCAGGGACCCACATTTTAACACATTCACTATGGCAGGGGAGGGATTTCAACAACAGAGAAAGAATAAGAGAAATTATTGGGTAAAAGGAGAGAACACATTATCTTTTCTGAGGTGTATCTCTGGCAGTTGGGGAGGGGAGCAGAACCTCCCTGGGTCCTCAGGTCCAGATTAGGGTCCTTGTGTATGAATCCTAGGAGGTAGGCCAGACTTCAGGAAAATACTTCTTTACACACTGCAGACTATGTGGGTATCTGCCCATCCATTAGGGGATTCATCTAACTGATATTCCAAACACTTCTCCTCCCTTGAAAACCTGCCTTGATGCCCTTCTCATGAAACCTAGTAGACAGGCCCCAAAGATCAGCCACCATTCACAGACAAGCCGGGACAGCACTGATCACCACACACCCACCCTGTTCCAGCCTCCCTCAGCTGAGACCACGGAGAGCATGCTGGATTTGGCTCACAGACATGTTTAGGCCCGTATTTTAAAAAATTGAATTAGATGCCAATATTTATTATTATTTTTTAATTTAATTTTTGTTAAAAAAATATTTTATTTATCATATTTTTAGAGAGTGGGGTAGGGAGAGAGGAAGAGAGAGAGAGAGAGAGAGCCATCAATGCCTTTCACCTGCCTCCAGCCATGCACCTGGCTGGAGATCTGGCTGGAGACCTGGCTTGCAACCTGGTTATGTGCCCTGGCTGGGGAATTGAACCAGCGACCTTTGGGTTCGCAGGCCAGCACTTTATCTACTGTGCCACCAGCCAGGGCTTAGATACCAGCATTTAAGAAATAACATTTTACATGCAAATCTTTTTCTTTTAAAAATATTTTATTTATTTTTAGAGAGAGGGAAAAGTAGGACAAAGAGAGGGAGGGAAACGTCAATGAGTGGTTGCCTCTCCCACGCTCCCATGTTGGGGACCTGGACGGAAACCCAGGCATGTGCCCTGACTGGGAAATGAATCACTGACCCTTTGGTTCACAGGCTGGCACTCAATCTACTAAGCCACACCAGCCAGGGCCATTTTACATGAAAATCTTGGTTTCTAGTTTCTTTTCTAAAAATTCAGAAGATCCAGGAAAAATTGGCACCTACTCCGTCCCTTTTGATGGGATACACACTCCCTCCTTTCCTCTGGCCAGGCCCTGTCTGACCCTCTTGATGCCCTTGCATTACCTTCCTGGTCCCTCTAAGAGTCGGAGTGCAGCTGAGCTGCCCCAGGTACAGGCAAGAAGGTGCATTGTTTGCACAGCAGTGGTTCTTGGTGTGATCCTGAACCAGCAATATCACCTGGGAACTTGTTAGAAATGCAAATCCATGGACCTCACCCCACTGTGACCCACTGTGTCAAAAATTCTGAGTGTGGGCTCAGCAATGTGTTTAACAGGCCCTCCAGGTAATGCTAATCATGCTAAAGTTTGAGAACCACTGTGGTAGAGAACTTAATAATAAAAGCAACTAAAAGTTGTCTTTTTTTAAAATCATAAAATGCCAGCAATTTTAAACAATGTCAATGGTGAAATATTCCATTCACCAGGCTAAACCACTCCTGCAATCTCCACTTTGGTTTGTGTCCCTATCTTATACAAATGGTTGTCATCCCATTCCAGGAGTGAAGAGCATCATCACCTTCCAACCCTATGCAAAGCACTAGGCTTTTACCTACCCTTCCTCCAATAACTCAGGGTGCATCACTTAACTGAGAGTGACTTGTTATCATTGCTGCAGCTTGACTGAGGGCTGCAACCATAGCATTTCTATCACAGTGTGTGCGTTCAAAGTGTTCAAGGTAGTTTGCTCTCTTTATGGGGAAGAAAGAAATAGAGTGTTGAATCCCCAGCGCGGTGTTGTCATATGCTGTCCCCACTGCGATATTAGCTCTTAGCTCTTGCTAATAGCTCTGATTGGGCAATCCTTCTGAGGTTTGTTTTTAGATTCACTCTTCTTCCCTTTCCCTTTAAAAATATTAATTGACTAATGGGTGTCCCTCAGACACAATACTAGGCATTTCACCTTTAGTTAATTCCTCCAACAACTCTGAGAGGTAGATGATGTTACTTTCATATTACAGATGCAAAAAACTGGAATTCAAAGGGGACACAAAAGTATGTGGCACCACCAAGATTAAAATCCATTCTGAAAACTTCACTTCTTTTTCATTTCTTTAATAGACTCAATGATTTCTTCTCACCCACTCACCTTCATGAATTCACATTTCAGGACAAAGGCTTTTATGCTGGTACTCAAAGTACCATAACAGGAAGATTTTTGCAAGAGGGACTTGGTCCCCAGGACAGCAAACTGCCTTCTCAAGGGAACAATCATGAACCTGTGGTAGGTTGAGATCCTGCAAGGACAACGTGAATGTATTTAATGCTCCTGAACTGTACACCTAAAAATGGTTAAAATGGTAAATTTTATGTCTATTTTACCATAATAAAAACATAATAAAGGTAAAAAACAAAAGAAGCACATATATTTTCTTAAATTGTGTTCTCTCATACCCAAATTTTTCAGGGTTAATAATGAGAGCTTTACATGTAGCACCCAAAGGAAGAACTCGGTTCTGGATACAATATTCTTTTTGTCTTATGTTCTTTGTATATTGGTCTATGTCCTAAACATAGATATATCTAAGGGAGAAAATACAAGACCTATTATTCGTTGTATAGAGCTTTGCTGTTCAATAGGGTAGCCACTAGCCACATATGACTACCAAGCACTTAAAACACAGTATTTTGAATTGAAATGTGTTTTACTACCTGCCAGATTTCAAAGACTTAGTATGAGAAAAATATAATTTATTATTTATAATTATATTAATATAATTAAAAATATTAACCAATAATTTTTATACTGGTTACATGTTGAAATGATAGTATTTTAATATGTAGGGTTAAATGAAATGCATTAAGTTGAATGTTTATTTGTATTTTTAAATGTGGCTCCTAGAATTCTTATAGTCACATATACGGCACACTCTGCTTCTGTTGGATGGTGCAGGCATAAATGCAATATATGATAATGGTTGAAAGCACTGACTCTGGGCCAAATTACTGTATTTTCTATTAGCTCCACAACTTACTAGCTGTGTGATGTTGGGCAAGTGACATAACCTCCCTGTGTCACTAGTTAGGGTTTAGAACTTCTACAAACAAGGAATTCCAGGTATCCCAGGTATACGGAAACTTCTGAGATTTTGGGGAAGCCCCTTAGCCCTACGTTTTCTGTACTCCTGCCTCCAACAATGTTTCAATAAACGTACTTGTGACATTTAACTATTACCTTATTAGGTGGAAAGTAGATGCGGGAACTTAAAAGTTTCAGTCCAGAGCAAAAGTATAAATATGATGCTACTGATTTTGACTTACTGATTCTCCTAGAAATGTAGGCACGGCTGCCAGGCCCACACTCTCCCTTTCTCATTCCCACAGGTCCCCAACGCTCCACCTGCCTATGAGAAACTCTCTACACAACAGTCACCACCACCTTATTCTCCGTGAGAGCCAGAAAGGCCCTGAAAGTTGCTGAAATGATTTCCCTCATACTTTGAGTTAAATTTAATATGGACATTTAATATTTTGCTTTGGAATGCTTTAGAGACAGTGTACACCATGTCTAACAATAAGCTTAGTGTTAAATTCTTCGTAGGGCAACTAGCAATACTAATTGAGGAAGTTATGAAAATACTAAAATGGAAAACTGTCAATAAATGTTGTAATGATACGGTCTGTGTGAGTAGTAATACTAGTACATTTGTGGTGTTATTTCTGGAGGGGTAGAATTTAAGTATGTGTTCTGAGACCATTCAGTTACTTTTTAGTTGAAATTCGGCTAATTTCAACTAACAAACTACTCTTTATTTTTGAAGAAGAAACCTTTTTAAAAAATCTTATTATTTTTAGAGAGAGGGGAAGAAAGAGAGGTGGAGAGGGAGAGAGACATCAATGTTGCCTTTCACCTGCCTCCAGCTATGGACCTGGCTGGAGACCTGGCTGGAGGCCTGGCTTGCAACCTCGTTATGTGTCCTGGCTTGGGAATCAAACCAGTGACCTTTGGGTTTGCAGGCTGGTTCCTTATCCAATGTGCCACCAGCCAGTGCGGGGCGGGGGTGGGGTGGGGTGAGGGGTACCTCCTGACCAAATTGAACAAAATTGTTACAGGTAAGTTTGTGCTATGAAGTACTCACAAAGGATAGCTTTAGCTTTATAGGTTGAAGATGAAGAGCTGATTGACCTACCAAATCATATAGTCAGATTGATCTGATCAGGAAAGTGTCAGCAATGTCTCTTCATGTTCCAAAATTTCATGATGCTAAAAAAACACACTGCAAAGATCCTCTTTCTTAAGTAATAAATGAACACAATTCTAATACTCCATTTCAGGCTCAGTGTTATCATATTAATGACAAGAACTTTCTGTTAAACTAGAAGGTGGTATCAGAATTTAAATAAGTGAAAGCTACTGTAGTTGAGTTTGGCTGATAATTTGCCTTAAATGTGTCAATAGCAAGTTAATACCTTTGGCCTCCAAAATCCTCTCAAAAGAGCATGTAGAAGGTCATAAAAGATCAGAGATTCTGGAAGAGCATTATTATTTGCTGGCAACATTAAAATTTTGTTGTTGTTGACATCTATTTGTCATGTATAGTATTATTTATCTACTATTCTTCTTTCAGTCAGCTCACTTAGAAATTTTTGGCTTAAATTTGTATCACCACCCTAAACGGAAAATTAGTATCATTTTCTATAAGTAGAGGATAACTATAAACATAAAGATAACAAAAGGAAATTATTTTTATTAAAACCTATGCAGACACTGATGGTTGCAGAAGGCTGTCAACCTGAGACCTACTCTCTTTACTAAAGAGGGAGGTTAGCAAGAATCAGAGAAAATCTTTTAACATAATTAAAGGGCTTGCAAGAGAAAGAAATGCCTTTCTCACTATGTGACTCAGTGCTCTCTCATGCCGAGTCTGTAAACCACCTAAAATCATGTGTCACTGGAAACACCAGGGTAGCCTAACTGCACATTCTCTACAAAAGACAAGATTGCACTGAAGAGGAAAAACACTGAAGAGACTTATTACATACATTGAAAAAAAATGTCACAATGTGCTAATACCTTTCTGCCCTTTCTGATTCTGTCCAGTCTTACCACTTAAAATGACCCCCATCCCTTCCCTTTTTAAATAAATGAATTCTAAGCCAGGTAAACTCCATCAGGCATCTGGCCAGCTCCTTCCCTCATTGAATGGGTTAGTCTGAGTCTTAATCCTCCACATTTATAGAGTAACCTATGGCTTGAGCCCTGGACCCTGTCAGGATCCCAGGCCACCCATCAATTGCTGGTAGTTCTTTCCCTCACCATGGAAAAGTCATTCTTCCCACAGAGTCCTACAAGGCAGTGTCTGTCCCAGGTGATGGGCAAGGAGGGCTGAGCTGAGCCTGCCAGGCAGAAACTAGAAGAATGAGATTTTGTTTCAAGGAATATAAGGTGCCAGATTCAGCCAAAAGAAGGACCTGTTACCTACACGGAGGAAGCCACACTTTTGAAAAGGACTCCCTGGATTGGAGACCAATTTTGGGACAACCTTGGGAACCAGGAGCTAAAGACTGCAGAGTCACAGGGTGGAAGGAGCCTGGGTCACCGGGACACCACTGAAGGGGAGTCTTCCCCATCTAGGAATGCTTGGATTGAATGAGGACAGACTGCACAGAATATCCATAATCTGTTAAGACGTTGCCAAATCTGATATTGAAATTTGGGGCTGGCAGTTAATACCTTTGAGGCCCTTCAGTGCTCTGGCCCTGCCCACCTGGACAGAAATTGGGGCTGGAAGGGTGTCTGTAGGGAAGGGAGGTTCTGTGACCAGGCTTCACTCCTGCCTAAGGAAACTTGAACTCAGGAGAATGAGCTGCCCCCCCCCCCCCCGCCCCCGCCCGGGGTCCTGAGCACAGCAGTTCTCCACTGAAGAGTGCCCACCTTAACACCTGACATGCTCACAGCAGGGTGCTAAAGACATGTCACTCTTTGACCTCCTAGGTTCCCTACAGGATCAGGTCAGGACTAGAGCAGTCAGAGCTCATGGCCTGGAGTTTTCTACCTGCCCAAACGCACTAGATAAATAATAATCAGTTTCCATTTATGCAGCGACCTCTTTTCATAGAACTTGGTCTTCCTTCCTCCTCCAGCTCCCCACCAGCCGTCTGGTGCTATCTGGTGCTTGATTCAAAGCCCATGTCTCTATGGTTTTCCCTCAGAGGTTCTGATATGGACTCTGATTGTAAAGAGAGTAATGAGCAGGCACACTCGAGGGGAAAGGACCTAGCTAAAAGATGTCTGCCTGGTTGAAGTCAGTGAGGAGTGTAGACTGATTATACAAATCAATCAGGTCCTCAAGTGACCTGCAGTGAAGGCCAGTTCTTTGAAGTTATAAACACTGACTTTGGTACCATTTGTAAATCTGGACAGACCCACTCATCACTTGAGAACATTGCATTACTTTTCCAAAAGGGACAGAAACCAGTGAGCCCCCTAAACCTTTGTTTCATGGCTTAACTTAAAGGATTGACAGTCATTCAAAAATGTATTAAAATTCCTCAATTTCAAGTGACTGACGACAAAGCATCATTAAAGCATCTCAGAACAACGTAGAACAAGTTCAGAGGGAAATCATGGATGGTTTGGATAAAAATGCTCATTTTGAAAAACGCCTAAAATTTGCAGAAAATCAATTAAAGAGTGAACTCACTAGAAACCTGAAAGAAACTTTTCAAAGTTTTGGACCTTAGTCACATACAGCAGAACGATTTCTACACGATGGTCTTGGAAAGAAGCCCTTCCTTTCTGGTAAGCTGAATTGTCTCCCATTAGAAAAAAGCTCATGAAGGTTGGATGGCAGCACAGCTGAAGAAAGCTCAAAGCTAAGAAAAGAAAATAATCACCACACACAAAAACTGGCTTAAGTCTTTAAATTCTTGCTTTACCAAGTGGCCCCCGCTGTTCTGCAGGCAAACCTGGGCAGAGGCCGGGAGTATTATGATGGTCACTCCCTAAATCATCAGGTCCCTAAAGGAGGTAGAGGGGCTAAGCTGTGAGGACACAGGCATCTGAGTCAACTGTAGGTCTGACTCAGGTTTACAGCAGTCAGCTCCTAAATATCCACAGAAAGAAGTGTTTTCGATTTTAAAGTATTATTGAGATCGATCTTTCAGTTTAACTGTTTTTACTTCTTTGATGCTACATTTGCTCAAATTGAAGTTTGACAGAATCATAATTCCTAAAATAGTGTTTTAAGGACTTGGATGGTTTCACTGAAATCCTACACCATTTCATTAGGTGCTCTAGAATTAGATCCATAGAAGTATTGTCTTTAGATGGAATTAAATGGCCCACTATTACTTAAGCTGTAATTGAATTTTTATATGGTCAGGGACAGACATTTAAATAAAACAGACCATTTATATATATTATAGAATGTACTGGGACTTGGAGGGCCAGAGCCATTGCCTGTGCTAAAACAGAGGGTCTGCGTCATGGGCCATGTACTGGATCACCAAGTTCCCTATTACCAGAGGTGACTAAGGTGTAGCCGCCGGCATCCTGATAAAGACTAGTTACACCCCCATTGCCCCCTTTCCTCTCCCTTAATCATTTCCCAGAAATAAGGGCCATTAAGTCTCCTGACAGCCAACCCTAATCAGAAGGCATTGCTCTTTTACAAACACATATACCCGGGACTGTGGAGCCAGTGACCCATCCCCCTGAGGGTCTGCTCCACACCCTTAAAAATCCACCTATTCCTTCCTTCCCTTGGGGCGGTAGTCCATTTGGACTCAGCCCACCTGCTTGAACATCCCTTCATAAAGGCTTTGAACTGGTCCACCCAACTCCTTCCTTCTTCGGGGCAGAAACCTAACAATATAGGCTATAAACTATTAGAAGAAATCTGTAAAAGCAACTGATATTGACAATAAATTTTAGTTAGAAAACAATATAAACAAGACCATCACCAAAACTAGAACTGAACCAAACACCGTGCCCTTAACTAAACCTGTTTGTATTTTTTATTAGCAATGAATTCCTAGAGTTAGGAGATATTAATACTTTGTTCATGACATTCTTTGCTGTTTAAATGTAAATTTTATGCAAACATAAAAGCTTTCCTGTTAAACAATTCTTTTTTTCTATTCTCAATCTGAATAAAGGTACACCTGAGCTGCAGGTTTGATTCTAGAACACTGCAGCAGAGTACATAGTAATCTTTTTGCTGGTGTAGGGTTGTGCCTTCAATTTAGGGAAAAAAAAAAAATCTGTGAAGCATAATAAAATGAGATTATGCTTGGTAATTTTACTTTCTCATCTCTTTATTGCTATCCTTACTGTCAGGTAACAGGTCTTCACACCATCTGCTTGACCCACCTAGAAACTTCCTAATTACCCCCCTGACCCTCTGTTTCTAGTCAGGTGAATGACAGTAGCTCCTATTATGTGGCAGGCATTGGGTCAACTGTTTTACATAAATTGCCTCATCTAATCCTCACAGCAATCCTGCAAGGTAATTTATTATATTTATTTTCCATGTACTACATTTGCTCAGAAGTTTCAGTAGCTCCCCAATTACTTTCAGAATATTTTCCAGTCCTCTATCATCCTGTCCAACCTGTTTTTCTAGGCATTGGTTCTCTTAACCCATAATATTCCACTCACACTCAATTGCTTTGTTCACTATATGCTTCTTGCAATTCTTATTTTTTTAAAAATTGAGATATAATTGACATATATACCACTGTATTAAGTTTTCGGTGTACAATATGAATTCAACATACTAAGTAATTATTCCCACAAAAATTTAACATTCATCACAATTAATATTGTTATGAGAACTTCTTTGATCTACTCTCTTAACACCTTTAAAATATACAATGTAAAATAAATTTGAAAAATAAAATAAAATATACAATATAGTTAACTTCCTTGTACTTTTCTAAGACTAAGTCTTTGCAGACCTGGTTCTAAACGTATTTTAAGTTCCAGCACTAATGTCATCTCTTATATAAAACCACCTTTAGCATCTCCCTGCTATTCTCCTATAGTTCATTCCTCTGACATTCACTTTTAACATGTTATATTCTTATGTGTGTGTGTGTGTGTGTGTGTGTGTGTGTGTGGAGGATAGGGATAAGGATTTTGCTTACCTATGTTGTTCCTATGTCTTTTGTATTACATGGTTCTCAATAAATGTGTAGAATGATTTTACACTGGTAATTATTTAAGAATGATATTGAAAATTACATACATAAAAACACATACACATTGGTACCTCAGCACTCATCATTAATTCATTCCGGAACTCATGACAAGAGCTGAAACCCAGAAGTACCCAACAATGAAGCATTGTCTTGAAGGGCAGCGTCATGGCTCCTACAAGTTCTAGCCAGTGCGATGAGTCCCAAGCAAGTGCTGAGTGCTGAAACATTTTTTTCTTCTCAAAATGCAGTGAGTACAGGGTTTGATGAGTTCTGTAGCCAATGAGTACCAAGGTATGACTGTACTTTTGATTCTGTAGCACTTTTCCGCGTACCTTTTAACTAAAGGAGTTTTTTACATTCAGATTTTGTCTCCAAGTAAAATATATATACGTGAACTATACCATGACCTTCAACTTTATTGTTTAGTAAGAAAGCATAAAAAATAAATGAATAAAAGAAGAGAAAAAGACAAAGCATCAAGCACCATCCTGTGCATAGTAAATGGCTGTTGAATAAAAATATAAATACCTGGGAACAATAACAGATTACAGCAAGCTCAGGTGATGGCAAAACAACTTCTAGAATGATATAGGTAAATTGTATACCATCTCTGTTACATTAAGGTGTAATTTTGGATAACTAAACCCCCATCAAATTTCTTAGGTCACTTTGGGAACCTGCCACTTTCTCAAGCTTTTAATATTAAAGATTTCTGAATTCACTCCCTAAGTCAATATAATAAATCTGTAAAATTTTCACTAAGAATACATATTATAATCAGTGCTTTAATCATACAACCATTGATGTCAATTAATTACTAAATATACACATAAAATTGGAGGCTTGGAATGGACGGAGGGATATAAACAGCCACTTAGCATTTTATATAAATATAGAAAAAAATTTTTAACTTTTATTTTTCCATTTGTGTATTTTTAAAGATTTTATTTACTTTTAGAAAGAGGATAAGGAAGGGAGAGAGAAACGTCAATGTGTGAGAGCTTTATCTATTGGTTGCCTCTTGCACACCCCAACTGAGGACATAGCCTGTACCCCAGGCATGTGCCCAGACTGGGAATCAAACTGGTGAGCTTTTGATTCCCAGGCTGGCACTCAACTCACTGAGCCACATCAGCCAGGGCTAATTAATATATAATTTTTAACTAGTCACAAAAATTGATATTTTTTGTTGTGTGTATAAAAAAACCACAGGAAATGAAAGAAAAGGGAGGAACTAAAACATCAGAAGGAGGGATATTATTTCAACGTTTTAACTTAACATTTAAATGATACCGAATACAAATATCCAAATGGCCTAATTCTATACTAAATGTGAAAACATTCCCTTCTAGTGTCATGAAGCCTTTTAGGTAGCATTGTGCTGATTTTTCTTCCTTTACATGGATGACCTTTAAAAAATAATTAAGCACACTGAATACACACACAAAAACGAGGAATTTGACATTGTACTCTGGCTAAGATCCCAGAAATTCACATGACCTACCACACTGGAGGCAAAAGCAAAAGAATTTGGCTTTTGATCATGTAAGTCCATTAAGTCCATCAAACTTCTAGTAAAACATGATTATTTTAAAAGGTAAACTTAACCTTAAATAAGTAGCTACCTACATTTTCCCCTCATTTAACAAATATACGTATATTGAATGTCTACTGTGTGCCAGTTGAGTGATAATGAGGAAGACCACTGACCAAGTCTCCTTTTAATACATTCTTTTAAAAAAGGGTTTATTTACTTTTAGAGGGGAAGGCAGGTAGAGAAACATTGATCAGTTGCCTTTCATACACACACTGACTAAAAACCAAACCCACAACCCAGGCATGTGCCCTGTCTGGAAACTGAACTAGTGACCTTTCACTTTGCAGGATGCCCAATCAATTGAGCCACAGCAGTCAGGGCACAAGGTCTCTTTTTAAGAATGGCAGACACTGCATACAAATGATTTTATTACAGTTGTGAAGGAATGATCTGTCCTTTGTGATCTATTATCTCAATCTGTAACTGCAATATCATGATGCTGGCTGGGGTATGGTATGACAAAGAGGAGTTATGTAATATGTAATGAGAACTTTTAATGAGTGAGTCAAACAGAATGATTGGGAAGATCTTCAGGTATCTCGAACTTCCTAGGGCAACAAAACACAACAAAAGCACCCAAAATAAGTTTAGGTTGAAATAAAGCTGGAGAGGTAAGCAGGAACTTAAGCCCTGAGGGGTAGGAGGGGAGAGCTTCACCCTAAAAGGTTCAACAGACCACAAAGAGCTTTGAAGGTCATGTTAGAATTTTGGATTTAGGAGTTGGAAAAAAATTAGTGGTTAATAATTAATTCAGGCCCCTCATTGATTAAAGTTAGACCACAGATAAGTCAGTTAGTCTCTGCAAGTGGCTTAGGGAATTCTTTCCAGGCAAAAGTGAAACAGTTTGGAGTTATTTTAAAAGTACGTAAATACATTCATTTACTGAGCACCAGCTATATACATACAATGTAATTTCAACATCATCCACCTCCCCCTGAAATCCATGGTCTTTATAAACTGACAGGGAAAGCGGAAGGGTGACTACAGGTTAGAAAATGGGTATGATTGGTAAAGGTATTATCTTAGAGCCTAAGTATAGGTTTCAGAGCCTTAGCAACTTTTCAGGAATACCCTGACTGCCCTCTCCACTTTGATAAGTAAAACATTTCAATGTGGTTTCTAAGGAAGTCTTTAAGCCTATTCTTCCCTACCATTTTTAACCCCAGACTATAGACTCCATGTGATGGCATTTAACAGTATCATTATAAACAGAAGGTAAATGAAAATACAGTGTCCCAAATAAGATAATGGATATAAAAATTCAGTAAGTATAAAATCTATCTTTTATTCAAAATGACGCATATTCTGCAATACCACAATGTCAAACCCTGAGTATAAGCTGACCCATACAAAATGTTTTATAATGGAATTTAAGTAACTGCTCTGTAATTGATAAAAACAAAATAGTAAAGAGTACTTATAAATAATTGAAGATGTCCATATTCATTATCCTAAGCTAAAAATTCATGTTTTTAAATATCATATTGGAAAATCAGTCACTATGAACCAACACCTTAATATAAAATAAGCTTATCAGGGGAAACTAGGTAAAGGGCACGTGAGACCTTTCTCACTGCAACTTCCTCTGAATCTAAAATTATTGAAAAATGAAGTTTTAAAAAACATTATCTGGGGTGTATAAACAGAGCAAATACATTGGCCTGAAAAATTGCTTTTTGGTTAATGTAGAATATGGTGGTGGACTTAGAGAAAAAAGTTAATGAAATCTAGAGTAAAAGTTTAATAACAGAAGTAATGTAAAATCATGGAACAAGAATTTAAAGCATCATGTCCAAATACTAGCTCTACCACCCACTAGATGGGTGACCTTGGACATATCACTTAACCTCTCAAGAGTACTGTGAAAATCAAATGCGTTATTAAAGTACAGTTTTTAACTTTAAAGCCTTGTACGAATGCTCTTATTAATTCAGAATTCTCCCTTAATTCCTTCTTGTAAAGGACTCTCTTCATTTTATATCATATATTCTTTCAATGGAACAAAAACGCACTTTAAAAATGGTATTCAAACAAATACAGCAACTCAGTTTATTACATGCAGATTTTTCTGCATTGTTGCTAACAGTTCACTGGTCCAAAATTACTAAAATACTTAAAAAACTATACATTATGTAAACAAAACATAAATAAGACAGCATAGTTCTTTGTACATATACTTTAGTACAGGTTATTAGGGATTTAGGAATATGTACAATTTTACACCATGGACTGCATTTTCACAATGCATAAATATATATATATATATATATATTTTACAGAAACAAAAATAAGATTTCACTAATGACACAGAACAACATATTGTAGATACACACTGCAAAGTCCAACTTTAAGAATATGTCAATGCAAGTGTGCAAAAGGCTAGCTTACTCCAAACTAGTCAAACTTCACTTTGTTAAATTTATATAGACAGGTCAAGTCTGTCTATTTGAAACAATCTCTGAAAACATATACCAACCAGTGAAATGGAACAGATTTTTCCCTCCCCAAGAAAACAAAGCCTTTTTGCAACCTAATGAAAAGATACATTAAAACACACATACATGCGCGCGCGTGCGCGCGCGCACACACACACACACACACACAACTACGTATAATGTGTTTTCAACAGTATAATAAAGTTAAAATTTATATGGGAGTCAAAACAATGCCCCATTATTTAAAAACTGGCTCGTTTAGTCTAAATTCAAGATGCAGCTGTGTCAGGCTTCTCTAAGCCAGATGACTGAAAAGCAGGGAAGACAGAGGCAGTATTTCGATTGGCAGATACAATTTGAGAGAGAGATGAAGACAGTGAAGAAACCTTAGATGCTGGAGTACTTATGGTATTCAAAATGGCTCCTTCAGGGCTAACTAACAATTTTTTGACTGAGGTGTCCAAATGAAATACTGAAGTGCTACTTGGCAGTGGAGGATTACTAGAGCAAATGGCAGAGACCAAAGATGTCTTAGCTAAAAGAGTACCTGGGGGAGACTTAATTACAGAAGTCAATGACACTGTTGGCACAGGAGGTGGAACAGAAACTTTAGCAGTTGTGTTTATAATTTGTGATGTTGTATATACTGGGGGTAGAGAACTTGCATTCCCAAGAGAGTTTACAATTTTTGTAGAGGTTCTTAGAGATTGTTTTATAGGTTGCCCACTTAAAGAATTATTTGATGCCAGTGTGGTCTTCTGAGCAGGATTATCTACTGGGGTAGGCTGAATGCCTTGGCCACTGTTAAGAACAAAAGGAGGTCCATATTTTGGATTAGTGGATATAAGGAGAACATGGCTGCCAGCTCCAAGTCCTTGCGGTGGAACAATAAACCGGGTTCCATTAATCATGATCTGGGTACCAGGTGCCAAAGGTGTACTGGTATTGATGACTATTTTTTGCTGAATACAAGGTTCATTGAACTGACCTCCTACCACACTAGTTACATTTGATGGTGCTGTAGCAGTATGTACAGTAGAGCCACCTTGAGTAGAACTGTAACTGGAGGATGATTTTACTAAAATGGGGGACATTTGCTGGTTTGGCAGAGAAGCAAAACTGGAAATATTAATTATTTTACTTGGTGAAAGGGATGGCAATTCAGTTTGAGGTTTATTTGTGTTTATATTTGTTGGCACTGTAGCTGAAATTCCTGGTGACTGAAACTGGAAAGAAGTCCGAGACTGTCTTTTAGAAAGTGATACAGAACGTGTGGTTCCTGGTACTGTTGCTATTTGTGGAACCGTGTTGATTATTTTAGGGGATATAGTAACAGGTGTAGGCAAGGCAACATTAACAGGTATTTGCAAAGGTGATGTCAAACATTTAGGAGACACTGTTGGTTGTGTAGTTGAAATCAGAACAGATGATGCAAGATGTCCTGTTCTCACAGTTGATATAGCCACAGTGTTTCCAAGATTTGATGTGCAAAGTTTATTTGACAAAATAGGCATAATCCTTGAAGAGGTATCATTTCCACTGACTAAAATAGGAGGTCGTGTCCCAACTGAAGCAGAGGTTGAGGTCACTGAAAGAGAACCTAAAGATACATTTGCTCCAGTTACTGAAAACATGTTTACTGTTCTTGCTGCAGAAACAATTGATTCATTTACCGGACTAATATTTTGACTCACAAAATTTGAGCTTATTGGAATTGTATTACCACTTGTTGACAACGGCAAAACAAAGCCCTTGGCACTTTTTTCTTCTCCTTTTGGGGTTATATTTTGCAATATGTTAATTGATGGTATAGCTGGCACACTGCCTGAAGTATTTACAATTGCTTGACCGATGTTTAGTCCAATTTTCACATCTCTTATCTGAGACACAGTTGGTGATGAATTTACTTTTATTGGTGCTCCTACTGTAGATGGAATGAGTACTATCTGGGGCTGCTCTGGAGTCTTAACATATGTTTTATTCAAGGTGGGAGGAAGAGTTTGTTTTAAGGGTTCTGCCACAATAGTTGAAGTGCTGCTGGAAATTGGAGCATTAATAAAAACTAATTTCTGTGCAGGGATACCTGTAGGTGTTGGTGCAGGTGTCACATTAACTGCAGTTCCACTGCCAGAAGAAATAACAGATGGAGCTGATACCAACATAACTTTCTGAACAGCAGTTCCACTGACATCTCCATCTGTTGCTGTTGTTGCTTCTGATCTTGTAACAGGAAAGCTTTTGGTGATATAGTCTACTTGTTGTTTAGATGAAGTATGAGTAATGTTTGCATTGGTTTGTCCAAAATCTCCTGCTGACAGGCCAATTACACTTGCTGAATTATTTGCTGTTGATGGTAGCATAGTACTAGAAGAAACAGAAGGTTTTAAGGGAGAAGAGGACACATGTGAAGTCTTATCTATCACGTGACCCAAATTACCACAAGGTTGGCCTAATGTAAGTTTGAGATTTTTCCCTATGGATGAATTAAAGCCAGCTGGAATGGAAATAGAAGTCGGTGTTTGGCCAAAAGGTGGGAGACTAGATGTGGTGGTCATTCCAGCTACTGGTGGAAAAGCAGAGGATGATGAAGTTGTTGATTTTGGCACCAGGAATGCCTGAAGCTGAGGAGAAAAAGTGAAAACTGAACTTGAAGATAAACTATTAGGTGAATTTTGATCTGTATTTGTCTGTACTTTTACAACCCCAGTGTTCCCACCTCGGGTCCTAACAAGAATTGACTGTGAATCCCTTATACACACGGTTTTCAGTTCTTGCTTTGCTTCAGAAGAATCAGCAGTGTGTTGTGCAAAGCAGTTGAGGGAGCTACCAGGATTTGTAGATCTGCTTAGTGTTGTTGCTGGTAACAGAGGCTGAACTGTTGACGAAATAGTGGGTGAAGCAATGGGTTGGGGCAATGTGGCCGATGAGACTGCATTCTTAACTTTTCCTGCCTCGCTATGGTTATTCTTAACTGGTGGTGGTAGTAAATTACTTACAGAGGTTATAGGAGACAAAGGTTGTGATCTAGTACTACTCACATTTGACAAAGGTGTAACTGTCTTGTTGACAATTGCATTAGGTAGAGGGGTAGAAGAAACAGTTCCTGCTGACTTCACAAGAACTGATGCTGAAGAAGAGTTCACATTTGCTGTCTGCTGGAAAGACAAACAATGTTGCTCTGTACCTTTTTGTTGAAGTGGTGGTATTTCTTTTGCAACTGATCTCCCTTCCTTATGCTGAATCACAAAATTCTTAGGCAGAATGAGAACCTGCTGCATGATCTTTTCTCCTGTTTTAGGATCCAGCACAGGTTGCATTTGAATTTTTACAGAGCTGTTATGAAGATCTATGGGCAACCACTGGCCACAGGACATTTTGTATACCATCTGTAAAGGACCTTTCGTACTGGTGTGGCAGGTCAATGCTGGCTTTATGGAGCTTGCTTCTGGAGGAGACAAAACTGGCTTTTCCACAGAAAAAGCACTTCTACCTGTGGAGGGGGGCAGTTGATTTGTTAAGGTCACTTTGTTCCCAATATTCTTTGCAAGCAAGGCCTGAATGGGTTTGGTCCGTTTCTGGAGAATAGACACTGGTGTTGAATCCACTGAGAATGACTCTGGAAACAGTGGCTCCGTGTGGTTTGGTTCATCCAAAGAGTCAATCTGCATATCATCTTCTGCATTCTCAACTGTTGTCTCACTTGTGCTTAACTTTGCTTTCTTCCTTGGAGAAAGCTCTTTTGTGCTATCACCCAGATGACTAATTTGTTTAAAATGTCGCTTAAGTGTTTTAGGCAGAGTCTTCAGTACATCTTTAGCAGGCAATTCTTTTTTCAACAACTTGCTTCTGGCCATAGGAAAATCTATTTCTGACAATTTCATATCACCTGAAAATGATAAAACAAACATTTTGTTAATATAAACAAGTGAATAGTAGTAAGACCAATATTTAAAAGAAAGTCAATCTTTGAGCTGACAATTTATTAAGAAATTATAAGGTGATTAAGAACTCTCAGGACCACTGACTTTTGACATGGTAATCTTCATATCATAAACATTTCCATAACATCTTATTATGAGAATATTATTTTTGGTCAACTTCTGTTAATTCTGCTGACCACATAAATGCAGAAGGAAATTTTACATCTTTCAAAGAGTTAAAGCCAATATATTAGGGGTCAGAATTCAGATTTGGGAAAAAAGTCTAGTCTCGTTCTCTTCTCCATAGGGAAATCTGGATATCAAAGAGGGATGGTTCTTCATTCTAATGTATTTTTTTTTTAAATTTTATTGTTGTTGTATTACATCCATCCCCTTTTTGCTCCCCTCTGTCCCCCGCTGTCCCCCTCCCCACTCACCCATTCTCTAATGTATTTGTAGAGATTCTAAAACCAGCTTTTACTGGTTTTTAATTATCTCCAAAGTAAAACACCAGGTTAATTCATTTCTAACCACAGATTTTCATACTAACCCTCTTTTATAACTAAAGAAAATATTTTAAGTAGATTTATAGAATATAATCTGGTGCACTGAATAAATTATAGATAATCTAATGTTGCCTCCTTATTAGAATGATGTGCCCACTTGGGTCTCATTTGGCTGTCAACCTTGGTTATTCCTCATTAAAAAAAACTTCACAGTATTAGGGACTTGCCAAGTTCCATTTAAAG
This sequence comes from Noctilio leporinus, assembly GCA_004026585.1. Taxonomy (NCBI): domain Eukaryota; kingdom Metazoa; phylum Chordata; class Mammalia; order Chiroptera; family Noctilionidae; genus Noctilio; species Noctilio leporinus. The sequence goes on along the minus strand of PVIW01004543.1, from coordinate 45,005 downwards.
CAAACATCAGAAATAATGCTTCAAAAACAGTGACAAGATGAATTTTTTCAAAGGAATTGCAGATCAAAGATATGTGGTCTGTAATGAGCAACAACAGACCTATACTTTGAAGTCAGGCATTGGCTGTAGAAACTCCTAGAAATGTAACAGTGACTTCAAATAACCTTTTACAAAGACTTAGTGCACTTATTTATTTTTAGAGAGAGGGGAAGGGAGGGAGAAAGAAAGGGAGAGAAACATGAATGTGTGGTTGCCTGTTGCATGCCACACTGGGGACCTGGCCCAAAACCCAGGCCCGTGCCCTGACTGGGAATTGAACCAGTGGCCCTGTGGTGTGCAGGCCGGCACTCAATCCACTGAGCCATACCAGCCAGGGCAGGATGTAGTGCACTTTTAAAACATCAGATTTCTCCAAATCAATATATTTTACTAACCAGATTATTTTTTATCTCCATAAAGTATACTGAAACTTCTTTGTGCTTTTAGCATTGATTTAAAGAAAAAAGGTTTTAATGCCTACCTGAATCAAAGTGATCTTTCTCTAGGATATCTGGAGATTCTGTTGACTCTATAGATTTATTGATTTCTATTTTAGGAGATTCTTTTCCAGGATCTCCTTCACTTTCTTCAGTAGTCCATAGTTCTCTAGTAAATTTATCATGATCAGGCTGTCTTCTGAAATCATCATAGTCTTTCTTTAGGCGGCTCCTGAAATATAATGCTCGACATAACAACAACAATAACAACAACAACAACTATATATATATATATATATATATATATATATATATATATATGTACTTAAATTCTTGGAAGCTAAACTTTTAACATTTTAAAATAATGTATTAAAATATTTTCAATTAAGTCACAAAAAAACTTTTCATTTTAAGTGTGACTAAGATGCTTAGTTCAGTTTTGCCAATGATTACTGTTCAAGAAGACAAAACCCAGATGTAGGCATTAGAAACTGAGAAGATTGTATCTGCAATTTCAGAATAAAATCTTTGAACATATCACCTACAGGATGCACATGATACATAGGCAGTAATTTTGCATCTCCTTATTTCATGTGCTTATTAATTTTGAAAAACTATGTTTCTAAGGTTATGATTTAACATCATTGTTTCAGATATAAAGTATTACATTCTAAGAACAACCATCATGTCAAAGGAATATGATGTTAAAGCAACCATAATTTCTGGACTGTGTGCAGGGGCAAACTGCTAAGGAAATTGTGGACTTCAATAACATCCCTTTACCTACAGTTTACAATGTGACGAAGGTGTATGATGCTGATCCTGATATCGCCAGACCAACAAGAAAAATGCTTAAGGTATGGCAAGGATTGCACAAGTCCAAATGTTGTACACAGAATCCAGGAGATCACTAATGAAGATCCAGGAAAGTCAATGCACTCCATAGTAAGAGAACTGCAGATGTCAGATGCAATGGGTCACAAGATTACTGAAGATATCAGATACAGGTCATATGTTCTCAGAAGAGGCCAGTTTATGGCACAGCAGACAAAGGAAAGGTGCTTTGAAAAAGCAAGGAAACTGCTAACAACATTGAAAAATCCCAAAGAAAAAAAACCTCTGATTTTCTTCTCTGATGAAAGGAAGTTTCAACGGGACCAAATAGTTAACAGAAGAAACAACAGGTGGCTCTGTGAGAATCTTAATGTAGTCCTAATTGTCATGAAAATGAAATTTCCTGCTACAGTGATGGTGTTTAGGTGTTGTCAGCAATGAAGGGGATATCATGACCCCACATTTGTTTCCACAAGGCTTGAAGGTGACTGCTGATGTTTACCTTGATGTTTTGAGAGAAGTAGTTGTAACTGTGGATGAGCCAAGTTGCAAATGGACATCATTTTATCTTCCAACAAGATGGTGCACCAGCACATAACACCAAAAATGTGCAAGAATGTCTCAGTGTCAATGTTCCTGAATTCTGGTCAAAGGGAATCTGGCCGCCTAGTTCGCCTAGTTTACCAGATGCAAACCCTTTAGACTATTCTGTATGGAGCATTTGTGAGAGAGAAGTTAACAAACAACCTCATTCCAATAAAGAGGCTGTTAAAGCTAAGACTGAAAACATGATGATATCCATGGATAAAGAACAGTTAATTAAAGGGTGCTCAAGACTCCCAAGTTGAATAGAGTCTATTATTGCAGCAAATGGAGATGCTTTGGAATAATTTAAAAAATGACTATGCTTATGTATTTACATATAAGAATTTATTTAAAAATATAACACTTTTGTGGTATGTTGTTTATTTTACAATTTTGCCACTTTATCATGCACACCTTGTATGTCTTCCTAAATGCTGCTGTTAGACCTAATAAATGAGAGAAAAGTAATTTTTTCTAAGTATATTGATAAAAAAGATTTTAGATAGTCTTGAAATTCTGATTAGAATATAGTTAAAAAGATCATTTGAAAATTTAATGCAGAAATTCTAAGAAACAGAATCTATCTATAGAGATTAACAAATAAACAAAAAAATCCATCATTTAATCAGGAAAGTATACCTAAGCCTTTGGGTCGCACTTAGAAATAATTCTTTATTAAGCATAGGGAAACAAAGCAGAAAGGTGATCTTCCAGAGATCCTTTTCAAATAAAAACATAATAGTTATGTTTCGATGAAACTGTGGAGAAATGGAAATACTTCCAAATGACTACATGGTATTTTAGAGATTCTTTATTATGCCTTTTGCTTTCAACTAAGTTTTTATGTTCCACACCTAACCTTTAACCTTTGTTTATTTTCATAAGTAATTTGAATATAAATTCTCCAATTTATTTTTGCTACAAATTCTTATTTTTGCATATTGAAATTTAAATCTCACTTCAGTCACTTAACAGTTTTCAGACTTTGGACAAGTACCCTAAACTTTCTAAGCATCAGTTTATTCCTTTGTAGTCTAGAAATAATATACGTGTGTTATATATGTGTCATAGTATGTGTGGCACATAAATATTCAACAAATGTTAGTTAATTATTACTCCCAATTTATGATTTTTTTTTAAAGATTTTATTTCATTATTTTTAGAAGGAGGGGAAGGGAGAGAGGCAGAGAGATATCAATGTATGGTTGCTTTTCACCTGCCTCCAGCCACAGACCTGACTGGAGACCTGGTTTGCAACCTTGTTATATGCCCTGGCTGGGGAATCGAACCTGCGACCTTTGGGTTCGCAAGCCGGCACCTTATCCACTGTGCTACCAGCCAGGGCTTCAATTTATATGTTTTAAGCTAATGTTTAAGGGTTTTATAGAGCAGATAAGGGCTGTAAGATACTAGAATAGGTTACCAAAAGATAATTTTATAATTATCTACCTGGGACATAATTTCCTTTCTTCTCAGTCTTAACTACTGATTTTGCTTCTTATTTCCAGGAAAATGGAAGCAATCAGATATGAATTTTCACATGCTCACACCTCACCTGCAACTTAAGACCTTCATTTGTACTCATAATGTGTGTCTTCCTATCTAACCTAACTCCTCCACTCAAGTATCCATTCTCACTTGAAGAATATCATTCTAACAAATGTCCCTTCCCTTGCCTGAGTCTATTTTTGCCTCTGTATTAATTTCCACCAGTATACAACCATGTTATTTTTCTCATTAACAAAAAAGAAAAAAGAAAAACCAACAAAAATCAAAGCATTATTTCTCTTGATTACAACTTGTCCTTCTCCAAGTACTGCCCTATTTCTGAGCTCCACTTCATAGCAGAACAAATCTCTCTCTTCTCTAATTCTATTGAACAGACAAGACTCCTAATTTTTATCCACTTCTCTACCAACACAGCTCATCAAAGTCATCAATGATCTCTATGTTGCCAAAATTCCATAATAAATCCCCAGTCCTCATATTCCTCAATCCATCACAAGCAGTTTTCATTGACATTTTCTTTACTTGATTTCCAAGACATTACTCTCTCTTGGTTTTCCTTCTATTTTACTGAATACTCCCCTTCTCAGTCTCTTCTGCTAAGTACTATCCACCATCGCTAAATGTTGAAATGCCACAGGATTCAGTATCTCTTCTTATCTATGGTCACATACTAGGTGATTTCTACCAGTCTCATACTTAAATATGATCTATATCCTGACAACTCCCAAACTAAAATCTGGCTTACTCCCTTAGACTAAGAATTCATGTTAAATGGCCTACTCAATAATACCAATTAGATGTCTAAAAAGTACATCCAACTTAACACGTTGAAATCCAAACTCTAAGCCCCTTTCTTCCCACTCCAAACCTGTTACTCCTTCAGTTTTCCCTATCTTAGCTAACAGCAATTCCACTATTCCAGTTGTTTAGACCAAAAATACTGGGCAGCATCTTTTTACTCTCATTTTTTCCCCCAACACTTCATTCCCAATCCCACCTTCAAGCTATATCCAAAGTCCAACTACTCCTTGCCATCTGCACTGCTACTATCCTGGTCCAAGTTACTATAATTTTTTCCCCCAGATTATTGCTATAGTGTAACGAATTTCCTTGCCTTCATCTTTGTCCCTCTACACACTAATCTCAATTCAACAGGCATAGAGAGTTAAAACATAAATTGAAAGCACATGCCCTGTCTCTGCTTATAACCTTCCAAAAGCTTCTCAACTCAAGAGTAAAAACATAAGTTCTAAAGACCTACATGGTCTGGCTACCTTTCCCTATACTTCTCTAACTCCTGCTTCTTACCACTTTTCTCCTCACTCACTCATTCTAGTTACACTTGCTCCTTTGCATTTCCACTAAATGCCAAACATGCTTCCAGTCTTAGGGCATCTTCATCTTCTTTTCCATAAGGCTCTTTCTCATTTCCATATGATCTTTGTTCAAACATCATCAACTTATCAGGCAATTTCTCTGACACTCTGGTAACAGAGCAATCATCATCCTGTCCAAACAAGGCATCTCCTATTCCCTTTACCCTGCTTTATTTTTCTTCATAGCACTTATCATCATCTGACATTTGAGTCTGTCCTTTTCTTCCATTAGAATATAAGCCACAGATGACGCTAGAAGTCAGTAACAAAAGGAAGCCTGGAAAATTTACAAATTGTGAAAATTAAACAACACACTATTAAACAACCAACCAATCAGAGAAGAAATCATAAAGGAAACTGGAAAATACAGATGAATGACAATAAAAACATAACCCATCAAAACTATGGGGCACAATGAAAACTGTGCTAAGGGGGAAATTTAAAGCTATAAACTTACATTAAAAAACAAGAAACAGCCCTGGCTGGTAGCATAGTAGATAAAGCACCAGCCTGCGAACTCAAAGGTCGCTGGTTCAATTCCTAGCCAGGTCACATAACCAGGTTTCAAGTCAGGTCTCCAGCCAGGTCTGTGGCTGGAGGCAGGTGAAAGGCAACTATACATTGATGTCTCTCTCCCTACCCCTGTCTCTAAAAATAATAAAACAAAAAAACAAGAAACAGCCCTGGATGGTGGCACAGTGGATAAGGAACTGGACTGTAAACCCAAAGGCCGCTGGTTCAATTCCAGCCAGAGCACATAACCAGGTTGCAAGCCAGGTCTCTAGCCAGGTGAAAGGCAACCATACATTGATGTCTCTCTCCCTCTCTGCCTCTCTCCCTTCCCCTCTCTCCTAAAAATAATAAACAAAATCTGAAAGCAGATATCCCTGTCTTGTTCCTGATTTTAAAGAAAACAAAAATTTTCCTCAATGAGTATGACGTTGGCTATGGGTCTATCATACACAGCCTGTATAATATTGAGGTATATTCCCTCTATTCCCACCTTGCTGAGAGATTTTATCATAAATATGTGCTAAATCCTGCAAAATGCTTTTCTAGCATCTATTAATATGATCATATGATTTTTATCCCTCATTTCGTTTATGTGGTGTATCATTAATTGAGTTGCGAATACTGCACCAAACTTGTATCACTGGAATAAATCCCACCTGATCATGGTGTGTGATCGATTTATTTATTTAAAGATTTTATTTATTATTTTCAGAGAGAAGGGCAGGGAGGGAAGAAGAAAGGGAGAGAAACATCAATGTGGCTGCCTTTCACCTGCCTCCAGCTATAGACCTGGCTAGACCTGACCTGCAACCTGGTTATGTGCCCTGAGTGGGAATTAAACCAGTATGACCTTTGGGTTTGCAGACTGGTGCCAGTCCACTGAGCCACACCACCCAGGCTGATCTTTTTTAATATACTGCTGAATTCATATTGCTAATATTTTGTTGAGCATTTTTTCACCTATTTTCATCAGGGATATTGGACTCTAATTTGTTTCCTTTGTGGTGGGAAGATTTAATAATTAAAAATGTCAACAATATTCTCAATCTACAGATTTAATGCAATCCCTGTCAAAATCCCACGGTGTTTGATGCAGAAACAGAAAAACTGATTTTAAAATTTACATGGAATCTCAAGGGACACCAAGTAGCCAAAACAACCTTGAGGAAAAATAAAATCCAAAGTGGAGTACTCATACCTCCTGATTTCAAAAGTAACTACAACACAAAGGTATACTAAACAAAATAGTATAGTCCTGGCCTAAAGATAAACATACAGGCCCATGGAATAGAACAGAATATAGAAATAAACCCTTTTGTTATACGGTCACATGGTCTTTTACAAGAATGCTAAGACCATTTAATGAGGAAAGAACAATCTTTCCAACAACTGGTGCTGAGAAATGTGGATATCCACGTACAAAAGAATAAAGCTAGACTGTTTTCTAATACCTGTATAAAAGTTAACTCCAAATAGATCAATGATGTAAATATAAGAGCTAAAACTATAAACCTCTCATTAGAAAGCATAGTGCAAAAACTTCATGACTCTGGATTTGGCACTGTTTTCTTGAATGTAACATAACTCTAAAGACATAAGCAACAACAACAAAACAAAGACAAATTGCACTTCATGAAAATTTTAAAGTTTTATGGATTAAAGGCACTTTTAACAAAATAAAATGCAAGTCCAACAATGGCAAAAATATTTATAAATCTCATATTCAATAAAGGACTAATAATCAGAATATATATAGAATTCCTAAAACTCAGCAATAAAAAATATCAAACAAGCTGACTAAAATTGGCAAAAAACTTGAATAAACATTTCTCCAAAGATACACACATGGCCAATAAGCACATAAAAAGATATTCAATATCACTAATCATTAAAATAATGCAAATTAAACTACAACAATATATATCACCCACCTCATATGCATTAAGACAGCAACTGCTTAAAAAACTAGAAAAATAAACATTGATGAGGATATAAAGAATAGGAGCCCTTGTGCACTGTTGGTGGGAATGTAAAATTGTACAGTTATTGTGGAAAATAATTGATGGGTCCTCAAAAAATTAAAAGTGGAGTTATGATATGGTCTGGCAATCCTACTGCTGGGTATATATGTACGCAAAAGAATTGAGAGCAGGGCCCTGAGATATTTTTATATCTAGTTCATGGCAGCATTATTTGTAATAGGTAAAAACATGAAAACCACCTGCCTGGGCCGGTGTGGTTCAGTTGGCTGGGTGTTGTCCACAGACTCAAAGGTCACAGGTTTGATTCCTGGTCAGGGCATATGTCTAAGTTGCAGGTTTGCCTTCAGTTGGGGCACCTATGAAAGGCAACTACTCGATGTTTCTCACGTTGATGTTTCTTTCCCTCTCTTAATCCCTCCCTTTCTCTCTCTCTAATAATGCAATGAAAAAAATGTCTTCCAGTGGAAAAACAAAAAACAAAAAGAAAGGGGAAAAAACCCTGAAAGATGCCAGAGTGTCCACTATGGAAAATGTGGTAAATCCATACCATGACATATTATTTAGCTTTAGAAAGGATTTCTGACCTACACTGCAACATGGATGAACCCTGACAACATTATTATAAGTGAAATAAGCCAGTCACAAAAAGATGAATATTGTATACTATATAATTAGAGTAGTCAAAATTAATAGGGAAAAAATAAAGAATGGCAGTTACCTGTTACTGGGGGACAAGGAAAATGAGGAGTTATCATTTAACAGGTAGAGTTTCAGTTTCAGTTCTGGAGATGGATGAGTAACATTATAAATGTATGTAATACCACCAAACTGCACACTTAAAACTGATTAAAATGTTTTTACAACAATAGAGAAAAAGAATTTTGCTCTGTCTGGTGTGGCTCAGTGAACAGAGCACCAGCTTGTGAACCAAAAGGTCACTGGTTTGATTCCCAGTCAGGGTATATGCCTGGGTAGTGGGCCAGGTTCCTCAGTTGGGGGCCTGATAGAGGCAACCTATTCCTGTATCTCTCACATGGATGTTTTTCTCCCTCCCTCTAAAAAGTAAATAAATAGTATCTTTTTTTTTTGAAGTAAGACACAGAGTAAGGATTTTGTTTTATCAATACTATTTTTTCACAGCTTAGGAAGTCCTTTGCACACAGAAGATACTCAAAAATATCTGCTGATTTACACAGAAAACTACTACATAATTCCAGTATACATCTTCCCATAAATCCTAAATTAAGAGCCCTGAAATATGTAAAACAAATAAAACTTAAAATTACCTGTTTCTTTGGAAAGCTTTCATTAACTTTGGTTCCCATGGCAGCAATTCATTTAGAAGACGTATCAATGTACTATGCAATTCTTTTACAGCTTGCCTCCGATGATACCATTTGCCCTAAAAATACAATCTTATAAGTAAATCCCTTAGATTTAACCTAAAAGTGAATGTCAAGACTTATTTTCTAAGTAAAAAGCAGAACACCAATACCCATAAAATAAGTATCTCTTTTTTAAAAGGTTGCAGGAAGGGGGAAGCATCCTGTAATAATTCTCATTTGATGTATTTGTCATCACTTCAATACTGTAGTGTACACTGAATTAATAATTACTGACACTCCCTGCATTTGCTAAGCATTACTCAAAGTATTTCATTCATATATGGGGGAGGAATGGGAAGAAGGAAGGAGGGTTTGAGTGAACATATAGCATACATTCACTCTAGCTGTTATGAAACTCTTCTGAGATATGTATTTTAGTCTCACTTAATGAATGATACAACTAAAGCTCAAAGAGATTAAATAATTTGTTTAAGGTCCTATGATTTGAACTCACATTGGCCAGAGGCTGAAGTTCCGGTTTTTAAAATTACACCACTATTTCTTAAAAACTAGCACATAAATCCAATCTGACATAGTAAAGAAATCTCTAGTAAAGATACGAATACCACAGGAACAATCAGTTTATAGGAAGTTATATCTCTAGATAGCCTATGCTCCCCATTCTCCACAATGTCAGTGTACACCTATCAACATAACCACCATCATTATCATAATTTATTGTTAAATAACATGTTGCGTTTCCTTTTTCGGTAGTAGTTTTAAGATATAATTCACATATCATATAGTCCACTTGTTTTATGTTTTTATTATTTTTTTAAATTTTGTTGTTGTTGTATTACAGCCATCCCCTTTTTGCTCCCCTCTATTCCCCTCCCCCGGCCACCCATTCTCCCCAAAGTCAATCCCACCTGTTGTCCATGTCCATGTTTCCTTTATACTAGGTTCTTGTCTAAGTTGCTCCCCTTTCTTGCCTCTGCCTCCCCCCGCCCCCTGTTTTATTTTTTTAATAACAAAAGACACACTATTATATGTTATGGATCACATTTAGCATGCAAAAAATTAAGACTTCATTCCAGAGCAACTGTTAAGTGAGTCAATTTGCACATATGTAGAACATTGAGACAGAAAAATTACCATTCCCTACAGCAAAATGTATCTTAAATCTGTGCATAAATTTTCCAATTTTATATATATAAAAAACCTTTAAGATTTCAGTCATGGAAATTTTAGTTGTATATGATCCTAAGTGATTAACTATATAATTCCTACTCTCAAAAGTTTCATGTTTTAAACCAACAAACAGATAAAAATAAATAATTACATTTCTACCTCTGAGATTTATATTTTTATTTTTATCTTGGAAGGGGAATTGTTTATTAAAAGAGTATGAAGATGTGGGATTTTATGTGCATGTGACCACATAAATATAGAACCTAAGCTCACTAATTCCTGTGTCTTCATAGTAGTATGACAAATCGTAGCATTGTGAAAAAAATTTCACAAAAAATTTTATTTCATATAATATATGAATGTAAACAGACACATCTTCCTTGTCAAATACTTTCTAGAATAACACAACTTAACAATGAATCATACCTCAAAAGTTAATTTTTCCAAAGGCATGTTATGAAATAGTATAAAGTACTTTATTCTAACCCATGAAAACAATACTGTTAAAAGTGAACAAGAAACAACTCTCATTTAGAGAAAACTAGCTGAGGAAGATGAAAAGGCAGGTGACGGTTACCCCAAATCTTTGGTGGAATAAGACAGGGTTTTATTTCAATGAATAATAGAAAATTTAAAAAAGGAAAAAAAAATAGGAAGGTGGAGATTTTTTCTTTCAACAGGGCATGTCAACAATGCTATTTTTTTTTACCTTTAACAACAACAACAACAAAAAGATTTATTTACTTTTAGAGAGAGGGAGGGAGAAAGAGAGAGAAACATCAATGTGTGGTTGCCTCTCGTCCACCTCCATCTGGGGACCTGGCCCAAAACCCAGGCATGTGCCCTGACTGGGAATCCAAACAACCACCCTTCGGTTCACAGGCCAGAGTTCAATTCACTGAGCCACACCAGCCAGGACTACTTTTCTACTTCTTAATTACCATTTGGCTCAAAAATTAAGTTGGAGAAAAGAAAGCAATGAAGGTGGATAGAATATCTTCTTTGCAGTATAATTAATTGGAAAAGTGTTAAAAGATCAGGGAGCACAGAGCATCCTAAATTCCTTTTAACAGGGGTCAAGTGGAGAAGAATGGCAGATGCAGAATTAACTTGGGCAGTATGGCTGTTGTCTGGATTGGTGTGGTGGTGAGAGGATGGGGAATGCAGAAGAACTACCCATATTATGGGAATTTAGCATTAAATAGGTGACGCACAAGAAGGGGGAACTGTGTATCTGGATGTCATTACTTTAAGACATTTGTCAACTGTGTTTGTGTCTCTACTGAATTATAACATTAATTTTTATAAAAAAAACCTTTTAAAAGTTTAGGAAGATTTTATCTTTTGGTTTTATTTTAGTCAATACACAGTAGGGGAGGGGAAAAGTGAGAGCAATGGGGTAAAAATGGGACAACTGTACTAGAATAACAATAAAAAAAAGAAACTAAAAAAATTAAAAAAAAATTAATCCAACTCCCAGAAAATGAACAACTGAACTAGCTGACTGTATATAGGGATGGGGTCTTAAATATTCATCAAACAGTAGATTTCTAACTTCCACGTAATTCTGTCTTACCCACTGACCTGTTTGGGAATGTCTATAGCCTTCTAACTTTATATACATATTTTTGCCTTCTTCCCTTTCTTAATAATGAATATTCCCAACTTGGGATAGTGATGATATGGCACTTCATTTACATTTGAAGCTGTTTATTTAATCATCCCATATTTGGGAAACAAAAAATCTATTATTTACTTACCACAAATTATAGAAAGTAAAGACTGATAAAATGTTTTGACTAGAAGATACATACAAAGAATACAATGTTCTTGACAAAGGGCATTTCTATATCCTGCCATGGAGTATAGGTGTCCATAGTTTTTAGGTTGATCAAAAAGGTGCACAGGTTTGAAAAAGTTCAGAATCACTGTGTTGGGACTAGTACTTGAGGTAAGGTGCTTTGACTACTTGATAGTAAAAGAGAAACTTATACTGCTTGTTTCATTTATCATTTTCTTTGGTTAACACAACCCAAATAGAATTTAAAAATATGTCCCTTTCTACAAAGTGCTGATCTTAAGAGTGTCATAGGAAATAATGAACTAATGTAAAGAGAATTTTTAAAAGTTATATGATAACAATCTACTATAACTTGGGTCTAATATAAAAATCTGTTTAAAATCAAACAAATATTTCCTGAACTTTAAGTTAGGTTGTTAACTGAACATTGGTAATAGCTTTTCTGACTGATCAAGTTGATTCACATACACAGATAATGAAAAAACTAAGAACAATTATGTTTCTTATCGGATAAAAATATTAAAGCTAAAAGGGACATAATTTTATAGAAGGTAACATAGAGGGAAGTACTTATAGATAGACGCAGACTTTAGAATAGAATTCTAAGTCTTCTGAATGCTAAAATCCCCTGTCTTCCACTATAAAGTGCTGCCTGCCTTGGCCCATGCATAGACAATTCCTAAAGAAGAGAGACTGTATCATGTAAGTACCTATATTATATGTATGTATCTCTGTAATGCAAAAAGTAAAATCTTAACAATTTATTTTGTTTAATTACAATAGTAGTTAAAACTATAGTGATCTAAAGTATAAAAGAAAAATAGCAAGTTCCCCTATTTTTCAAACACTAAGAGAGAATATAGATATAATAAAAATTAGAACACTCACACTCTTTATCTGCACTGATCAATATAGAATCAAAGATAAAGATGGTAGGTAGAAGGATTAGTAAAAGGGCATTTGTGGAATAGTGCTATAAATGTTTCTCTAGTAAAAATTATATTTAATAAAGTTTATGTATATACATTTGGTCCTAACTTTATAAACAGGTATATGAATATGAGCATAAATGCAGTATTCCCAATATTAGAAGTCTCACTATTTTCAGGGATAAAAATATTTTCTAAGATAATCCCAATGTGTTATGTGAACTTAGTAATTCAAAAATTTACTGAAAGTCACTCTAAAAAGAGAGTAATATTTTTCTTTTATGAATATATTATAAAGTTTAACATAAAATAGAATATGAATTTCATGCATATACCAATGGCATACAATATGGATTAAATTTGAAGCTTACCTTTTAATACTTTCTCATCCAATGTCCTCACAGCTGCAGATTGCCAGCTCCCTTTCCATAAGATGCCCCAAGTTTCAAACAGTGGAGGTATTATAGCCTCACAGGGATAACTACAAAAAGGAGTTAGTCTATGGCCATAAATCAAGTCCTTTATTATAATACGCAGTTTTGTAATTTTTTAATGTGATAAATTAGTGACCTATGGAACCATGTGGGAAAAGAAAATTTTTTAAATGTACAAAACTACACAATATTGCAAAATGAAAAGCTGAGTCTATGTGTGAGAAATAAGTGGGGAGGGACACTTACCTAACAACTAAAGAACAACTCCATTCTGCTGTGGTAACCTGGGATGGGTATGACAGCACCAGCATAATGCTGGCTGGGGTGTTGCAAAGAGAGGGAGCTGGCAATCTACTGGGGCTGGGGACAATGGACACCTAAAAGGAAGAAGAAAAGGAAAACAAATTCCAGATTTATATGTCTCACCACTGTGGACGTATTTTGCACATTTTAATAAATTTAGATGGTTTGAACCTTAAACTCAGGTGAAAGTAACTTGCTTAAACAAACAGTCCTGTTATTTATACAATTTTCTTATGACATATCTAAACAAAATAGGTATTAACAATTACATAAAAGAAAAATTATACAAAAACTTAAAATTAAAAGGGCATTATTGTGGAGATGAAAAACATTTTTATTAAAAAGGACAGTACAAAAACAGTAACTACAATAAAAATATCAAAGCTATTTTTTCTATAGGCTTTTACTTATCAATCTGCTGTTAGAGCACAGAAATGTAGACCATATTTCTTGTTATAGGCTTGGTTCTTGTCCCAGTTATAAAAAAGAGATTAAACAGCAATATATCACACTTTTCAAATAAAATGCAAACAACTTTTAGAAAAGCCAAATGGATCCATACATAAAGATGTTTCATTTAAAATCAGTAACAATATCCAAAAGAAGGTTGCAAATAATTTTAACTCAAAATTAACTGTAATTAAATATTTTAATGAACTAATTATTTGACATTCTCCTAGTCCAAGTAATAGTAAATTAAAAGGTAATAGTATTTTTTTCTTATTTCTTACCTAAAGAAACTACCACCATATTCATATTATTTCTGCACATTCACAATTTTGGGGGGTAAAACATCACATTCACCTTGGCAAAGACTCCTGAAAAGTACTAGTTGGACAGTATAATGAAATAACTGCATATTAATATGGGAAAAGTTAAAAAAGTATTTTAACACTGCCAGAAGTTTTAATATGAACTTCCACATGCCAGCATTTTTTCTTGAAGTACTCTTACATGTTTTAAATTAAGAATAATTTAATAGAAAAGGAAAACAGTAGCATTTTATTTTAAAGTCACCCCACACTGAACAGCATACACAAAATTTCCACTTTATTTCTAAATTAGCATTTAACTAGAAAACATGAAGACAAACAACTATATCAACAATAATACTGCAAGTTTCAGTGTTGTTCGGATTTGTAGAGGAAAAAATGGGTGTCATATTACATTCCTAGTGAGGTATTTACTATTATTGGGGAAGAAAATCTAACAATAGCTATGTAATCAATGGTATTTAACCATTTTCATTTACAAAGAAAGTACCCTGGACTGAAAATGACCACTGGCTGAATATTCAAGTTAGATCATTTTCAGTAAATCAGTGGGCAAAGAAACTGATACAATTTTACCAAATTTATACCTGATACCAGAAAGGTGGGTTTTGCAATTCACTGTATAATCTGAATCACTAAGTAATGCTACATTTGGTATCATTAGAGCATAGAAAGTTTCAGGTAAGTGAAATTAAGGTGGGACTACCTTAAAAGCAGGAACAGTATCCTTCTTATTTTTACTTTCTCAGGCTCTTTCACAACATCTACTATAGAGGTGACCCAGAGTATGTATTTCTAATTATGTATGTATATATATTAGCTAGCTGAGGTTTTCTCCTTAGAGACAAAAGATTTTAAAAAATTGACAGAAATGTTCATAAGATATAAGTCTTCCAGATTTTCTGAACAAATAATGAATATAATTTAACTCTTGATAACTTGGGCCATCATTATGAACAAGTTACTGTGTTCTATTTTAACACAGTGACTCTCAGGAGCTGTTCAGACTTCTAGGGGAATAACCTATATTCCTATATTAAATGATTATTGATAATACCTTTGGAATCATTCTTTTGCAGGGTTTTTTTTTCTTTCAATAGTCTGTCAGTGATTTATGCTCAATCTGCCTCAAACTGTTCTTGTTTTAATAAAAAGCATGTACTACTTGTTAAGAATCACATCTTAACCAAAAGAATTTTTTCTATGTAGGACTGTTCTCTATTTTAAAGTATGAGAGTATCCACATTTGTCCTCTGCCCTCTATTTAGGCCCCTTTTTATTCTCTGCCTGATTCTGGATTAATTTTTCTTCAATATATAATGTATGTATTTTCCCTTTTTCTATACTTAGATAAAATGGCAGGAAAGTTTTATTATTATTCAGTACTCTCAGTTTTCTTGTAATATTCTTTCCCAATTCACAAAAGATACTAAGCTATATTTTATCTTTAAATTTTAAGGTCTTTCAAAAGATTTTGGTATCTTCTGTTACATATATATATAAAAAGATGATGAAGGTCATAGTTTTGGCCTTAAGCACCTGAAGGATTTAAATTTAAATTTTTAGAATTCTTGTCAGTGGAAAGTGGTAAAATAACTATTAAATAGAAGATAGTACAAATTTACTCGGGGCTTTGAAAAACTTTTATACTTAAAATGTTATTCATATTTGAATAATTGTGTGTGATATGTAATTCAAAAAGGTTTAAGGCAAATTATAAAAGCCACATTAGGAAGCTCTAACTATAGAAGGGTCTGTCACCTAGTGTAACTCTTGCTTGACGTTCACTCCATGCTTGGAATATACAGCATTAATGCTCTGCCTAATGTAAAAATACCAAATAACCCTTTTCCCTTTTATTTGACTCCTGCTTTGGAAGAAAAAAGGTTTTAAAATTGTGTGTGTGTGCACACAATATATAAAATGAAAGTTTCCCTGATGGGATTCAAACTATGCAAAATTGCAGGGTTAAAATCTAGTTCTTAGTTGAGTAGGGGCGTTATTAAATGAGAAAAAATACCCCAAAGCAAGACTTATTACAGATAAATGAAAATACATTCTCAGACAATTCAGGGACTATAATCAATTGAAACTTTGTCTTAACCATTCATGTATTGTTCTGGTTCACATTTCCTGTTATCCAGTTTCATCTTCTCACTATTATTTTGAACATATTTTGTATGCAAAGCACACAAAAGATATTGAGGAAATATTTTCCTAATGAATAAGACTAAAATCTGTAACTAAAACAGGTAAAGAAAGTTACTTTAATCATTGTGCAGGGTTTCTAAAAGGTCATTTTAATTTTTTAAAAAGCTTTAAATATGACCATAGCTGAGAAAGTTTTCAGTTTTCAGTTTCATTAACAATTAAATAGTTTACCAGAAGACCTAGCATAAAAAAGATACATAATGATACAATTGACAAAACTTAATACTAATTTTAAGAACAATTTAATTTAGAGATTACTGCAACCCTATGTACAACAGAACCCATTAAATAAATTAGCCATTAATGAGGGCATAGTCAGGACTCTGAATATATCTAAAGTTCCTCATACGCTAGTAAAACAGATTTTGTACTCTAAACACCTAACTATAAAATAATTTTGATTTAATGCCTCATTGTGAGCAAAAAGAATGTGGAATGGAAAGAAGAGGGAAAATTCCCATAATTCTTCACTAAAGTACAATCAAATTTCTTTGTTATCAGTGTTAGGAAGTAAGATTAACGTATAGTAGTAATTCCTCTGCCTTATATCAAATTTTTACCATATAGAATTATGTCTTTTGGGTCCATTTAAATTCATATATTAAGTGAAATTTTATACATAATTTAATTGTGTTTCCATTTATCTGTGTACCTCATTCCCTACTGTATCTTCACTTTTTTGTTTTTTTAAACATTTTATTATTATTTTTAGAGAGAGGAGTAGGAAGAGAGGGAGAGAGACATCAATGTATGGTTACATTTCACCTGCCTCCAGCTACATACCTGGCTGGAGACCTGGCTTGCAATCTGGTTATGTGTGCAGTGGCTGGGAATCGAACCAGCAACCCTTGGGTTCGCAGGCCTGGTGTCTTATCCACTGTGCCACTAGCCAGGGCTTATATGCCTTAACTTTTAAAAAACGTATTACATTATCTTTCTAAAAATGAACAAAGAAAATATTTATACAACTATATTTTTTGCTAACTTCTTCCTTTCATAAGGAAGGTAAAAGGTGAATAGTGAACACACTTAAGTAAAGCCATAAATCATAATGGATTGAAGTTAGCTGAGACAGATCTGAAGCTAAGGTCAAGAATAGGTTTTAATAAGGTGCCGGCCTGTGAACCCAAAGGTCACAGGTTCGATTCCCCAGCCAGGGCACATAACCAGGTTGCAAGCCAGGTCTCCAGCCAGGTCTGTAGCTGGAGGCAGGTGAAAGGCAACCATACATTGATGTAAAAAAAAAAAAAAAAAAGAATAGGTTTTAACTAGCTGATGGAATCATAAAGGGAAAAGGTTAATACTGACATTCACAAGTTCCATGAAGTATGGGCATAAATTAGGAGTATATGATGCAATAAAATACTCTGTATTATGGGATCTGCTATTTGATTTCACTGATTTCTACATAATTTTCAAAGCATCAACATAATGAATTAACAATAGCACACAAAAATTAGAGACTTAGGGCCCTTAGCAAACATGTGGTTAAGCCAGGGTTTTGCAATCACAACATAACAAACATTTGAGGCCAGATAATTACTTATTATGAAGAGCTATCATGTGCATTATAGAATTACTATAATGCAGTATATTTTTAGCAAAAGTGCTGGCCTCTATCCATTAAGTGCCAGTATCACCCCTTCAATAATGACAACAAAACCATTTTGAGGGGTAGGAAGTTGGGGTGCAAAGTCATGTCTGACTGATAACCACCAGCTTATAAACAACTCTGATTAAAAAAAAAAAAAAAAAAAAAGCCCTGGTTTGTGGCACAGTGGATAAGGCACCAGCCTGTGAACCCAAAGGTTGCTGGTTCGATTCCCAGCCAGGGCACATAACCAGGTTGCAAAGCAGGTCTCCAGCCAAGTCCGTAGCTGGAGGCAGGTGAAAGGCAACCAAACATTGATGTTTCTCTCCCTCCCTTCCCCTCTCTCTCTAAAAATAACAAATAAATTCTTAAAAAACAATTATTTCTGTGGATAACAATATTTGGTGTTAAGTTTGGTTATTATATTGTTAAAGGAATTTACATAAATAAAAAGCTTAGGTAAGTTATATTTTTTTAAAAAGATTAGATCACCAGCTCTAATCTCAGCTTCTGATTTCTCTAATGTTTGGCCTAAGCTAATACATACTTTGGTTAGGCAGGAATATTATTATTGTATTATGAATTTAAATGACCTTAAGGACATTATTAGTCACATTCGTTAGTTAAAACTCCCGTTCCAGTTCTTTTTAATATACCTTTTTATGTATTGTAACTACTACACACATATTATTTTGTATGTTTTTTAAAACTTAACATTTCAGCCCTGGCTGGTGTGGCTCAGTTGGCTGGGTGTCATCCCACAAAGCAAAAGGTTGCCGGTTTGATTCCTAGTCAGGACACATGCTTAGGTTGTAGATTTGGTCCTGGGTTGGGGCACATGTGAGAGGCAACAACTTGATGTTTCTCTCCCTCCCTTCCCCTTTATCTGTAAATAAATAAATTAATAAATAAAAAATAAAAATAATTAAACATTTTACAAATATTTCCATGTAGTAACAATGACCTACATATATTTTATTTTACTAGCTATATAATATACCACTGTGTTAATATTACTGTTTGGTTAGTCATCTCCCTATTGATGGACATAAAAACTTTTTCCGAATTTCCACTATAAGACTTAGTCTTCAGTCCCGGCTAGTGTGGCTCAGTGGTCTGAGCATCAGCCTGTGAACCAAAGGGTCACTGATTTGATTCCCAGTCGGGGCACATGCCTGGTTTGAGGCCTGGCCCCCAGTTGGGGGTGCGCGAGAGGCAAGCACCTATGATGTTCTCTCCCTCTTTCTCATTCCCTTCACTCTCTCTAAAAAAATAAATAAAATCTTAAAAAAGAAGACTTAGTCTTCAGAACACACTATTGTGTCAATTACTTTTTTGGGGGGTGGGGAGCGGGAGTAGTGAAATGGGCATAATAAATGTTAAATCCCAAACAGGATCATAGGATTCAAGAGCACGGACAGTTTTATAGCTTTTGTTTCTTTTTTAAATTGATATTAGAGAGAGGAGGGGGCAAGAGCCTGGTAGAGAAAGAGAGACAGAGAAAGAAACATCAATTTGTTGTTCCACTCATTTATGCATTCATTGGTTACTTCTTTTATGTGCCCTGACACATCGGGACAATGCTACAACCAACTTGAGCTACTCAGCCATGGCCCTATAGCTCATTTTACATACTGATTATGTTATTTAGAAATATTTGAAGTCTATCTTAAAATCCTGCTCAGTGCTGAAGTGCTTAATTGCTAAAGGATGCATTAGAAAAAATATGATCTTATATTCCAATTTGTTGATCTATTTGACAAGACGGTTATTTGTCATAATATACTCCAAACAAGGTTTCTTTTCTTATAACATCTTTTGTTTTTCCAAATGTTCACTTTTCCTTATACCCAATCTCTATACAGATCCTTCCTTATTAAAAAGATAGAAATCTCTTTGAAAATATGAAGTATGATATAAAACTTAAGGAAATAAAGCCATTAGGTGAAAAAAAGGGTTACCTAAAAAAACTCAGAAATATAACCTCTTCTGTATTAACCTGGGGAAATCTCCCAATTTTAATTACTTAGAAAGCAATGATGTCTAATAAATCTCAAATATAATAGGATCAGACAAGCTCATTAATACCTTTGCTCTATCATTCTGGAAAATTAATAACTTTCCTAGAATGAAAAGGAAAATTTCCAAATAATTAAGCAAAGTACAAATTATATCTCTTAACTAAAACCAGAAAAATAAAATGTTATGATTTCTCCTTTAACTCACTGAAGAATCCTATGATCTAAATACTAGTAAGAAAGAGAAAATTAAAGTAGTATGTCAAGCTATGTACCTCTATTTACCTCAGCCAGCTGCTTCATTTTAAACAAATCTCAGGTAGATAATTAGGTACAGCACTATATAAGCTATAGGATGCTGAGCCTTTTTTGAAAAAGTCCCTAAATGAAGTAATGGGATCAAGTGAACTACAGCAAACTCAAGAAATTTAAAGCAATTTTCCTCTCCTTTATTAACCATAAATAAAACTAGTTGTCTTGCAAGAATGAGTAGATCTATTGAGATTTTTAAAAGCCTGTACATCTGCTAATACAACGACTAGCTCGATGGCAAAGCTACCAAGTGGTTAAGAAAGCTTTAAAACATTCTTCTTAAAATTAATTTACTTATTTATTAAATGGTTTTAGAAAGAAAGGAAAGAGGAGGGATGGGGGGAAAAGTAGGAGGGAGAGAGGAAAGGAGGAGGAGACAGAGACAGAGAGAGAAACATCAACTTATTGTTCTACTTACTTACGCATTCATTGGTTGATTCTTTATGTGCCCTGACCAGGGATTGAACCTACAACCTTGGCATATAGGAATGACACTAACCAACTGAGATACTTGGCTGGGGAAGAGAGTATTTTTTAATGAAATGTTGAGCTAGGTGAAGAAATGGGGTAATTCTTCCTTTTCTGTTTGGGAGGACAAACTATCTGAAAAGGCCTTTCAGAGAAGTTCCCTAAAGTAGCCAGGTGTTTACATGAATCCAGGTTAAATCCTCTCTCACATGTATAATTTCTATCTTTAGTAATGGCATTTATGAAAACAAAATGTTTATATAGAATATATCTTCTTTGTTGCTTATGCCATTATCATAAATAGGAAAGTCAATGATATAATAAAGTTGTTGATTCTATCATACTAATTTAGTTTCGGCAGTGATGTTCTCTTATGAAGAACAATATTAATACTTCATTTGTCTGGCAATAGTGAAGGAAGCCCACAGGCAAGGAATCAATCAAAATGGTTATAACCATCACCATGTTCATGCATTTCATTATTAACAAAGTCCCTCAGGTCCTTAACATGAACCCACTTCCAATAAATATTGTTACTTGTTTTGTAATCCACAATATACATCAGGCAGGGAAAGTACAACACATAGACACACACCAAGAAATAACAGACTGATGATGAAGGGACAGAATAAAAGCAAAAATACAAATAAAATCCTTCATAACATAAAGCATAAAGGCCTTTTGGTGAATGTTTAGAATTACTGATATTAACAGGTAGGTATTTTTTGGTTTCAGTACCATTATGGATATTCACAATGACCCTTGAGGCATCAAGACAGAGTTAAATTGTGTTCAACACAGTACAAGGAGGCAGGGAAGTTTTTCATTAAATGACGAATTTCAGTTATGTAGAAAATTCAGTTAAGTGCAACACCTTATTCCAAATGATGCCAGACAAGTAAACTGATATCCAATATGAACATAAACACTTCATAAAGGTAATTCCTGCACCTAATATCTACCACACTAAGTTATTAGCTGTTGTAAAAAAAAAAAAAAAAAAGACAATAATACTGAGATGTAAAGGCAGTTTAAATTAAAGTGAAATAGCTCATATATTAGTATTCTCAATAAGATTATCCCTACTAAGTACAATTTCAAGAATTTCTATTTTTTGAAGGGTAAAAATCATATTTAAATTAAAAAAAAAAATCCTCATCTGAGGACATGCTTATTGATTTTAGAGAGGAAGGAAGAGAGAGAGAGAGGCCACAGAACATCAATATGAGAAATAACGTTGACTGGCTGCCTCCTGTATGTGCCCTGAACAGGGACCAAACCCTCAATCAATGCATGTGTCCTGATCAGAAATCAAACTGATGACCTTTCAGTACAGGACAATACTCCAACCAACTGAGCCACACCATTCAGCACCAAAAATCGTATTTTAAAACTGATATACAAATACCAGGAGTCATAGATAAGTTAGAAATTTAAGATATACAAAATCAAATCAATTAAATCCTACACATTATTTAAATGTTTCTGATAAACATGCCCCCAAGGAATAGTGTTAAATAATTGTAATGTATGCTTTTTTCACTCTTCTACTTGTTCCTGTGAAGGAAAGCAGTATGCTTATACCTCATAATACCACATAGAAGTGATGCAGATGGCTTTCCTGAAAAATCCTTGGATGGCCCTGGCTGGGTAGTTCAGTTAGTTGGAGCATCGTCCCGTACACCAAAAGGTGTGGTTCAATCCACAATCAGGGCATATACCTAGATTGTGGTTTCAATTCATGGTCAGGACATGTATAAGAGGCAAAAGATTAATGTTTCTCTTTCACATTGATGATTCTACCTCTCTCTCAAATCAATAAAAAATATATCATTGGTGAGGATTGAAAAGGAAAAACTCCAGGATGCATGAAGTCTTTTTCTCTTACAATATATGCCATAAGTAAGTACATAAATCAATTATGCTCAAAACTAGCCATTAAAAACAAAATCCTAATTTATAACATGGGAACAAATTATGATACATTCTGTTTAACTGCAGCATAAAAACCAAATAGCATATTAATTTAACAAAATTCTGTTTAGAGTCATGAAGTAAGGACAACACACTAAAAATTAAATAGCTTCTGCAAAATAAACAAAAACAAAAAACCCGAAAAAGAAAAAACCAACTATAAATAACACCCTCATTAAAAGACTATTCCTTCCTATTATAGAACATTAGTCTTTTATGAGTATATAACATCAAATATATTTTTTAAAACTTTGAGAAAACAGTCTAATATAATTTTTTTTTGTAAAATGTATCACACACAAAATTTTCTTTTGTGAAAGGTAAATTTAAAAACAACTCTTGGTATTCCACATTAAGAGAATGCCCACATACCAAAAGTGTATGTTTTCAATGAAAACACTGAAAATATAAGAGTCTAATAAGGGTCTAAGTAATTTATAATGAGATGTTTCTATAATATAGTTTTCTGCACTCTCAGATTATATGTTGAACATAATGTTTTCTTGTTAATTGATAACAATTATTACAAACATTACTTAATCTGTTAGATTATAGTGATATTCTCAGGGGTATCACATGAGGCCTCTGAAATGCTTAAAGTTGTTTTACTCCTGTATTAAAATAACTTTTGAAGGTAATAATTTTATGATACTTCAGACTCCTTTCAGAGTGCTACCAATGTCTTTTCTAAACAGCATATATAATGACTACTACAAATCTGCTAATATAAAGCTTGCTGTGTCACTAACTTTATTTTACACATAATTCTAGATGAACATGTTCTGAGCAGACCTAATAATGGCTTCAAGACATTCTAAAGGATAAACAAAGGGACTTAAGAAAAAGAAAATGATGATTGCTTTTTTTCAGTGCTTAAAACCTTCCCCATTTATTAACTGGTGTAAATTGTTTTCCAAATCTGTGATATAACCACACTATGAATGCCAGTTACATGAATATTACTAATTTAATAAATAACATAATTGAGTATTTTACCACGTTGAGCAAGTAAATATAATACATGCTCCTGTACTCTTTTATCTCAAGAACAATAAAAATAAAGGAAGAGATTAATTGTGAATTTAGAATATATAGTGAGAATTTAATAAAAAGATCTTTAGCTGACGGAAGTTCTTTAAAAAGACATTATTTTTAGGCATGTAGCAAAAACATCTGGGGCAAGATTAAAAATTTAATGTTATTAATGCCACAGCTAATTAAAGTTTTATGTTACTAAGCAGTAAACTTCTGTTGAAAGCACATACTTATTAAGAATATTTGCAAGGTAGGCATTACCCAAAAAACTACCAGTCAGAAACAACCAACTAGTATATTGGGAAATATCTAAATTATACCTGACATAAACCAGGCAAACAAAATTCATTTACTTGCTCTGGTACAATTTTTATCTATTAAAAATGAAAACTAAACCACACAGAAGAAATAAAAGAAACAATGTTTTTACTGTTCATTGAAAATTTTTATGTCATTCAGGAGAACAAGATAAAAAAGGCTTTAGAAAAAAGCAGGAATAAATTTTTATGCTGACAATAATAGAGAGAACTTTTGGATCAACACCTACCGATTTTTTTCTACTGTTTTCCAGATCTTTGAGTTCATTCTCGATTTTTGTGATTAAGTCCCTGAGTTCATCAAGATTAGTGCAAATAAGCTAAAATAAAACACAAAAACACAGCTTGATAACACATAATATAAAACACCCAAAATGTGGTAACAGAAGTTGTTTTCAACACACACTGAATTCACAATTATTTGTAATAGCTAAAATCAAAGAAAGCTCTGCAGTTTATACTTGAAAAGATAAATGTTATGATGTATGAACTTCAGGCTTAGCATAAAAATAGCTGAAATTTCAACACTGGTGGCTTCATCCCACATTCCTACCTCAGTATGCTTTATAATACAGGTACTTTCTTAACATTCTTAACTTTCAGCCCAGAATGACAAAGATCTGGAAACTCACCCTAGATTTCACAGGTTACTGAATAACTTTTTAAGAAATACTTCATCAGGCAGATGAATAGGTGAGTAAACACAACCCCGGAAAGCTGTCATTATACCTTTGCTTTGGTTTGCTAACTATACAATGAAACAAGCTGTTATTACTGCTGTTGGGATTGCTAATAAAGAAGGACTTAAACTACATGTGATAGATTCAAAGATCTAAATGAAACTCTTAATATGATCTTAGTAGTCTTTAGTAAAACAATCTCCACACATTTCCTTTCAATAATTGTGTGGCTTATTTTATTTCACCATGGCCAAAAGTAACTAGTTTTCAGTTATCAATAATCAGATTAGTTTGGCTTAATTACTAAAGTTTTAGACACAAGTGTCAGCAACAACAACAAAAATATTAGTAACTATATTTTAGTTTTTAAAAAAGTATACTGAGTTTTTCCAATTTAATTTTTTTCTAAAACAACTTAAGCTCATATTTTAAAACAAAACATTTAAAACAAAACTTCAACCATATACAGAGGAAAAGTTTTAGATTAGTGAAAGTCTTGCAGTAAAGTTTATACTGTGTGATGATTTTTAAAGCGTATTATACTCATAAAGCTATTAATTCACCATTAATTTTTACATTTCCATGTTTATTACATGTTTGTTACATTAATTTTTGTGTATTGTTTTTCTAAAAGGCATATTTTCTTTAAAAACAAACAAAAATGACAAAAGGAAAAAGTATGTTGCAACAAGATCATTCCTAGTGACTACTGAGTGACAAAAATAGGGAGCTCAGCCCCTTAAACTTCGTTTATTATTAGGCTGAACCTTATGAAATTGCTTATATGCCTTTGATTTACAAAATGGCAATATAGTTCAACCTAGTAAGACTAAGGAAAAGTCACCACAGGTTATTATAAACTATAATGAATATTAACCATTATCAGAAATATTAGAAATATCTACATACTTTCAAACTTGCGGAACTGACAAAGCAGCTAAGATTATGTAGTTAAGCATCTCAATTCCAGAGTAGAAAACAGTACATAGTATGTTAGCAGGACAGTGCAACTAATATTTATTGGAAACTACACATTCCCATTTGGAATTATGGAAGAAATTCTGACTCAAGCAATGGAGTTGGCTAACTATGTAAGTGCCTCTAGAATCAAATAATGTCTTCGATTTTATTCTTTCTATAAAGCTTCAGAACAATGTTGGCCCCACACCAGGTTTTTAGTAAGCAGTCAGTGGAGTGGAAACTAAACTTCCCCCTGTACAATCTGCACATCAAATTTGCCCCAGAGCTTGCAGATTGTTCTAACACTTTTCACTGAATTGTTGTACTAGTTAATATCACAGCAGAGATTTCTCATTTGCACATACGGCAAAGCTCAGAATTATTTTCACTTGCATCTTAGCTCTCTCATTATACAAAGATTAAGGGTATGTTTTGCATGTCGTTTTTAGAAACTTACAGTAATGATGAAAACATATATCCCTACAACTAAACACACCCCTCAAAAGTAAAGATTTTTGAATTAACAATTAGTCATAGGGCCAACAAATTCATATTCACTTAAAGGAATAAATTAGTTCTGAAGTCAAACCATGAATGATTTCCAGTCTAAGAGCTATATAAAATAACACTTTCAAGTGGTTTACCCAGTTATTTAGTTGTACTAAATTAAGTGATTCTCAAACTTTAAGGTACGTAAGAATCATCTGGGAATCTTGCTAAAATGTGGTTTTTTATTTAGTAGATCTGAGGTGCAACCTAGGATTCTGCATTTCTAACAAGTTCCCAGGTATGGTGTGCACATCATACTTTTGAGCAGTAACATACTGAATTATGAATTGCAAATATGCATGGCTACTGAAACCTGAAACTAAGGAGCTAATGAGTATGGAAATTCAGAAAGATAACTTGCCAAACAGGGGTTAGGATACTGAATTAAATGCACAATAATAAGACAAATGTTTCTTAAAATAACTGACATGACTTTTCAAGATAAATTTCGTTGAATCTGGGAATCAGTATTTTTAGCAATATTTACTTTTACTTAAAAATGTATTTTTATGTTTAAGATAAATATTTTATCTTAAAATGACATATCTACATAATTTATACTCTTTTAATAAATTAATATATTACAAATATAAAAATCAATATATTATAAAAATAATTATAAATAAATTTGTAATATATATCTAAAATAGGGTTATTAGAAAATTCTTTATGGAAACATAATTTTAATTTTGTAATAGTAAAAGAAAATATAATTCAACTTACGCCAACTGTGTCATATGCACCCTCTATTTCTTCTCTTTTACAAAGTAAGACATATCTATGGCACTTAAACTCAACTCAACTTCAAATGATGCTTTTAAAAATACAGTCAATCCAATAAGTAAAGTTCTCCTTAATAAGGAGAACAGGTGCACTTTTTTGAAGAAAGCAAAACACCTTATTAAAACCTCTTTCTCATTACCTTGAATTTGAAAAACATATCTGAGGCTCAGGGCCTCAGGGGTGAAAAGGAAAGCTCCAAAGCAGCTCAGATTACAACTGGATCACAGAGCCAACACCCATGAGAGGGGGTTTTCAGTCTCACTGTAGAGGGTTTAAGAAGAGTTTTATCTCCTAAGAAGAATCTCTTTAAAATAGTCACAATCTCCCTTCAAGTTAACCTTTCACTTGATACAACCCATAACAGAGCCACAAACTAAAAAGGACCAAAAATATGAAATCTGATCCAAACATTGGCTTAGGCTAAAAAGGTGTATTCCCAATTCATACACATGCTAATTAAAACAGTGTTACTAACCTGAGATGACAAACTGGTGGAGAAAACCATGAAATTTAGGATTTATCCTTCTCTTCTATAATATTCTTTATGGGTCTTTTCTAAACAACCAAACTAACTGAAAAATGTTATTATGGTTTTAGGATTCAATTTATAGCTAACTTTTCACTTCTATTAAATGGTAAATATGAAAAGGCCCTCTCTTCAACTCAAGAAGCAGAAATGTTTATATGCAGTGGGAGAGAAGTCCAGCAGAGATTAAAAGAACTCCAATACCATATCTCAAAAAATTATAATTCATTCCTTATGTTACAACTACTTCAAAGTAGATATTATGCCCTTTGGGTATAAACTCAATTGATCTGTGAGACATGTACTTTATTTGTTCCAAAAAGGACGTAAGGTAGCATAAAAAAAACAATACAGTAAATTACATTAAAAAGCAAAGGGATACAATACAGAAAAGTTGAAATTAACAGATCCAAATGAAATGCATCATGTTCATTCTCATCCTAATAAAAATTCTATAATTTATTATGAAAATTATAATCAGAACACTAAATGCATGGTGTAAATTCAAAATTTATATTGTATTTAAACTAAAATTATATCTGTTAAAACTATGAGGACAGGAAAATTCTCGCTCACTTCTTATGATCACCATACCATCAATGATGAATACTTCAAAATTTGGAAATAAGGGTATGTGTGACATGAAATTAAGTCTGGTCACCAAGTTAAAATATTTTTTACTATCATCTGGTTAAAAAGAGTTGTTTCTTTCAATGCAATATATATTTAAAAAATTAAAGTAATTTTTAATTTTGGAAATATTTATCTTAAGAGGTAGCAATTCAAAATAATATAAAAACCAAAAGCTCCTTACTATAGTGAAGTAGTTATACTCCCATTTTAATTTTGGTCCCAATTTGTTACATTGAGGGTAGTATTTATTTCATATTCCTGAGTTTCTTCATTGGTTAAATGGAGAAACATAGCTGCTGTTTTTTTAAAGAGGTATATTAAAGAATTAGTGACTTTATGCTTATTTATTTGAAAGCAATACTCTATGTTAAGTCTTAGCAGCTGGATTCTTGATTTCCTCTGTGAAGCAGCCTTTCAGAAAAATGGCACATAGGGAACAGGAGCAAGTATGCATTACACAGAAAATTTTGATTACCAATGAAAAGCAGAGTCATGGTAACTAAGGCTGTTAAATTATTTTAAAAACTCATCTTACCAAGACTTGTCACACTAAGTTTTTAAAATAATTCTATGACTTTGTTATAATTATGTAAAAAAATTCATATATTACATTTCTCTCAAATATTAAATTAAAATAAAAGGATTTTTTTTGGTAAAAATTTTATTAACAAAATTGATATCACTTCTTAGTCAAATTAGTTTTTCTTATATTACAAAATTGATAAAGAAAACACTAATTTGGTCAATTTGACAAAGCCATAAGTAACTGTTAAATATTATATAAAGACTTAAACTAATATGCTAAATATTTCTGGCTAGAAAAATTTGACAAGTGCCCCTGCAGAACAACTGTATAACTCAGCATATTACTAAGCAGAAGTTTTTTCCTCTGGTTAAGTATAATGATGCAAATAATGTGTATTTTTTCACTTTTCAAATTCTTAAAATCATGAGATTTCATGATTTATGAAACATGACCATATTTAAGATTTAATCCAAGGCCTTAAGCAGTAAAGTGGTAAAGGTTTAGTAATATATACTCTTCAGCCAATTCTTAACTGATTTCCTGTAACATTATTTTTGTTTGAAGCATCTAGCATGCTCACTTGAAAAATAAGTAATACAAATAGATAAAATAGTAAACTCTGCCCTGGCTGGTGTAGCTTGGTGGATTAAGCACCAGCCTGCAAACCGAAGGGTCATTGGTTTGATTCCCAGTCTGGGAACATGCCAGGATGGCAGGCCAGGTCCCCAGTCCGCGGCACGTGAGAGGCAACCACACAATAATGTTTCTCTCTGTCATTTCCTCCCTCCCTTTCCTTCTCTCTAAAAATAAATAAAATCTTCAAAAAAAAAATAATAGTATCATTATTAAATCGCTATAATTTAATCTCCACAACAACCCTTTGAGATAGGTACTATTATTACCCAGTGCACAAATGAGGAATTGAAATCATAAAGAAGTTCAGTAACTTACCAAAGTTTACAGAGGTAGTGGTAAAGCTGGCATTCAAACCCAAACAGCCTGGTTTCAGCATCCAAACATAATACCTAACCACTATACAGATTACTGGTGCCCACCTACATCCACTGAATCAAGAACAAAACCCAGGTATTTTCATTTTTAATAAAGGCATTGGATTATTTTTATACTACCTAGTTTGAGGACCACTGACATCACTTAGGAAAAAGTGGTTCAGATGTGTTTAGTCCCTTTATAGTATATAGAAAAAAAATAAATCCAATCTATCGTTTGTATAGTGTATACTTTAAGTAGAAATGGATGATTATTTTCTTAAACTGAGGTATAGATATTAGGCGTGTATATAAATAAACCAAGACTCTTCTGGAAGCAAACAGGTAGACAAGTTTAATTTTGAGCTTAGTTGAGGTAAAAAATAGGAATCATTTTAAGTCACTAGGATTAAAAATCAAACAAAAAAACCCCTGACAACTTAATCCCTAGATGTTTCCCTCTAGGTATGTTTACTATCATTTTAAAGATGACCAGTCCTTTGGTATATAGGTCAGTTTTGTGAAAGGGACCTAAAAACTAGCCACCAATCATTTCATTATTTTAAGCAAAGCATTTTTAGAATGATTATGACAAGTAAACCTTCCAGCTAAATATTCCTATAAAGTATTTTTGTTTAATTAATTTATTAACAGCACCCAGATTTTCCAAACCGTCAGTCATCATTTTTCTCTTGTCTGCATTGACTTCTTCTCATTAGCTGCTTTCTGCTTTTGTTGCATGACCTTAGAGTCCCTCCGGTTTCTCTGAGAGGCAGTCAAGCTATCCTCTTATCTTTTCCCTTTGCTAATTTCCTGGGATGTCTTCGTGTTTTTCTGGAACACAAGTTCTCGCTGATTTCCACGGGCATGTGGACCAGCAGAGCAGCCTTGGAATAGACTTGGAAAAGCAACAGCTATCTCGCTCACCCAGTGGATGTCCTCATGGATCATACAAAGTATTTTTAATACTAGAAATGTGATATTTGAAACAACTTGTGTAAAATAAATAATCTGCAGAATCTGAGGTGCTAAATATCATAATGCTAGAGTTTTTGCGAAGGAAATTCACTTTAGTATTTTTAATCAGTCTTACATGCGGGAATCTTCAGAATAAAGAAACAAACTTTACATAAAATTATATTGAGAGGCAAAACTAAGTTTTGCACATAACAACAAAGTTTACAGGTGACTATTCTTTGATTATTTGAAGCAAATGGCCTATTTTCTGGGAGACAGGTGTTAATTTTCTTTATGACTAATACCATGGTATTCAAATTGTACAATAGGCCTAAGAACCACTGCTGTCATTGTCTATTTCCTATCTTGAGCCACACACACACCCACCCCACCCACCCACCCCACCTAAGAACCAGGAAAAGGTCTTTCTTCTCTCTCTCCCTCCCTCCCTCTTTCCTTCCTTCACTTATTTATTTAAAACAGTACAATCTAGCAAAACATACTTCTGACCTTAAGTTTCTGAGGGTAGTAAGCAAATGGTCAGTAACTGACTAACGTATCATTTAAGACAGCGTTTTTTAAACTTTTTCCCTCACAACCCGTGGTCAGAAATACATTTTACATTGCATGGCAGTGAGACACACACACTCACACACACACTTGAAACTAACATTTCACGAAACAATATTACTCTTACTACTATCTTGGACACCCTTATAATTTTTTTTCTAATTTAACTTTGTTAGTTTGTAAAAGAAATGCTGGTCATGTAATCTACTAAACTGACTTCACGCTTCACTGATGAATACCACCTGCTTACTTTTAAAAAACACTGTCTATGCCAGCTTTTACATATAAAAGTCCATTCACTAAGATACAAATGGAGACAAATATCAACATTAGACCAAATGTGTTCTTAGATATACAGTCCCAGGACAAATACTTTGAGGGACTGAGAAAAAAAAAAAGAGTGGGATAAATAGCAAAGACTAGCATGGTATCAGTGGAAGAAGAACAATGATATATTATTATACAATAGCATTAAATAACATGTACAAGCAATGGTAGAAAGGCCTCTATGTAAATAGTAAATACACATTTCTTACTAACTATGCCGGAACTAAGGTTACTTTATATTAAAAAAATCATCCTGAGAACCCCATTTAAAACAGTGTTTTAAAATACTAAGACAAAAACATGTTTTCTTCCATTGTTAATTTAAAAATATTAAACTTTAACCAATTAGTAACTTTCAAAGACCCCAAAAGTAGGGTCTTTACTGAAAAATATGTGTATCTACATTTTTAATATACATTAATTATTAAACTCACATTATATACTATCAATATTTTCATAGTTATTACTCCTTTATTTTCTTCTTTAACTTGAATTGAACCATAGAAACTCATTTTAACATCATTTTTATTTTTGGCAATGAAATAATTAGGTTATAAAAATTTTAGAAATGGACACTGATACAAAGAAATTATAAAGAAACAATTATTTGTTGAAGAAAACATTTTCTATAAAGTAGAAGATAAAAATATTTAATTAAGGTGAGATTCTGCTTGTTCTAGTTTTTCAGCTTCAAAAGAAACTTCACATAATCATACAGAAGTCATGTGGTTCATTTTTTCTTTTTGCAGAAATATTTAAAGACAAGTGAATTAACCTTTAGTTAATATTCTCTTTAAAGTTTATATTCAGCTAAGAGTTAAAAGATTTCTTTTTCAAATTAACAACTTTACCATCTCTATTGTGCCAAAATAAAAAAATGGATTACCTAGTCAATATTTTCATGTACATATATGATTTATTCTTGGGAGATTTTTATTTACACATTTACTTATATTTCCATTAAAACTACTACAAAATAGTAAAGCATATATAAACAGATTTTTACCATCAGGGACAAAAATAGAGAGGTAAAAATATTTGGAAATACTAGCAGATTAACTCATAAGTATTAGCTGTATCTGCACTTGCAGGGGAAAATGTCACAGTTGGAAACATTTCATTGAAAGTATGTCTGTGCTACAGAGAAATTTAACCAATTTCTTGACAAACAATACAAACACTGAAACAAAAATTAAACTAAAAATGTTGATAAAAAACTGAAAGACTTACCTGAAATTCTGGTAGAGTGGATGACTTTGTGACAGTTTTCCTCTTCTTTGTGATTGCTTTTTTAGATATGGATTTTTTTCCTTTCAAGATTAAAAGAGAAAAGCTTCATAATGCTGTTAATAGCCCTTCATTAACAACAACAAAAAAATTTCCACAGAACCTTGAAAGTTAAATTATAACAGATGGATTCTAGTGAGTCAAATAAAAATGAATCAAAACAGGCCCTAGTAAAAACAAAATTAAACTATAACTACCTATAACAGACATGTTAACAAATGTTATTTTCTTTACATAAGAAAAACCATTACAATCTCTTAATGTGTTGCACAATATCAACTCTATTGCAATAAAGTATGGCAAAAAAAAAAAAAAAGTCACATTGCTACAACTCAGTTAAAATATAATTCACATCTTAAAATGAGGTTACATAAGGAAAAATACCTTACCTTTAACAATAACTTTTGTAGCCAGAAATCTGAACCGAATTATACTCTGAAGATTATTGTCTATTTAGCCAATCCAACGTAAAAATCCTCTCAAAAGCTCAGGAAATAATGTTTTACTATCACCTTAGCTCTGCACTCACTCAATCTTTCCTCAAGGGCTTTGTTTGGCAGTATTCAGTAACCAGTTTTAAAACAAAGTAAATATCTCCCTTTAAAGTGCACCCAATCATTTGTGCAATCAAGTTACTGGGAAAAATAAATCCATATTCTTAAAGAAATGAAAACCTAACAAAAGAGACACATACCTGCATATAACCTCTATTTTTATTTAGTAAGGATCAGGTTAAATGTCCCCACCCCGCCTCTGCCATCTGCAATTAGCAAAATTAACTAATAAGTTGGTTGTTACTTATTCAACAAACATGAAATATCTGGCACTATACAACTTATGAGAATAACAAAGAATTGTAAAATGGAAAACCCTATCTTTCGGGAGCTTAAAATCTTTGTAAGGGGATAAAAAATTAACTAGAAATATTTAAAAGTTAATCTTAGTTCACAATTATTTGTAGGCTAATTCAACTAAGTTACTATTTTTTCACCCTGACTAGTATGGTTCAGTGGACTGAATACCAGCTTGTGAACCCAAGGATTGCTGGTTCGATTCCCAGAGCACATATCCAGGTTTTAAGACAGGTCGGTCTCCTGCTGGAGGCACGCAAAAGGCAATCACACATTGATGTTTCTCTCCCCTTCTTCCTCCCTCCCTCCCTTCCTCTCTCCTTAAAAATAACTAATAAAATCTTTAAAAAGTTACTATTTTTTCAAAAGGAAAATAAGTACATAAAGTAACTTTGCTCTACATACACCTATAGGGCTCCTTTCCAAACATTTTCTTATACAGATAAGATCTTGCATAAAAAGTCTGTTTTCTTTTTTAAATTTACTGGGGTGATACTTGTTAATAGACTCTTCAATAATCCATAATCTGTATGCATGGTGTGCCTGCCACTCCCAAGTCATCTTCTGACATCACATAGTTGGCCTCCATACCCCTTTACTGCCTTCTCATCCCCTTCCCTCTGGTAACCACCATACTGCTGTGTATCTGAATTTGTTTTATATCCCACATATGAGTGAAATTATATGATCCTTAGCTTTTTTCCTGACTTGTTTTGCTTAGCATATTTTCAAGGTCCATCCATCTTGTTGCAAATGGCAGTATTTCATCTTTTCTTATGACTGAGTAGTATTTCATTGTATATGTGTACCACATCTCCTTTATCCAATCTTCTATCAAGGACATTTTGGTGGTTTCCATGTCTTGGCTGACACAAATAATGCTGCAATGAACATAGGGATGCATATATCATTGTGAATACATGTTTTACTATTTTCTGGGTAGATATCCAGAAGAGGGATTGCTGGGTCATACATTAACTCTATTCCTAATGTTTTTGATGAACCACCATACTGTTTTCCATAGTGGCTGACCAGTTTACATTCCTACCAGCTGTGAGTGAGGGTTCCTTTTTCTCCACAACCTCTTCAACACTTGTTATTACTTGTCCTGTTGATACAGCCATTCTAACAGGTATAAGGTAGTATCTCATTGCAGTTTTGATTTGCATTTCCCTGATAGCTAGTAAAGCTGAACATCTTCTCAAAATGTCTGTCGAAAAAGTCCAGTCACCATCAACAGCGATGATTTCACTGTACTAGTTGAGTGAGCATGTATACTGTGTGGCCATGGCATTCAAAATGAGCCTGCCGAACCACAAATCTGCATCAAATTTTGCATTAAGCTTGAACATTTCTCTGCAGAAACTATTCTGATGATTCAGAGGGCCGCAGCTATGGGCAACTGGTGATTAGCAGCTTCATTATGACAACATGCCTGCTTATGCTCCGCGTTCTGTACATTTTTCTTTTTTTGCCAAACATGCAATCATCCAGGTGACTCAACACCCCCTACAGCCCAGATTTGGCATCCTGCAATTTCTGGCTTTCCCAAAACTAAAATCACCTTTGATAGGGAAGAGATTTCAGACCGTCAATGAAATTCAGGACAATATGACAGGGCAGCTGATGGTGACTGGGAGAACTGTGTAGAGATCCCGAGGTCCCTACTTTTAAGGGGACTGAGGGTGTACAATGTTTCTTGTACCTTCTTCAATAAATGTGTCTGTTTTTCATATTACATGGCTGGACACTTCAGGACAGACCTCATATGTTGGCTGTTCATATTTCTTCTTGGGAGAAGTGTCTATTCAGGTTCTCTGCCCGTATATTAATTGGATTATTTGGTGTTGAGTTGTATGAGTTCTTTATATATTTTGAATATTTATCTCTTGTCAGAGGTATTGTTTGCAAATATCTCCCATTCCCTTGGCTTCCTTTTTGTTTCATTGTTGGTTTCTTTTGCTGTGCAGAATCTTTTTAGGTTAATATAGTCCCATTCACTTATTTTTCCCTTGCCTTTTGGGTCAAATTCATAAAATTTCCTTGATGTCCATGAGTTTAATACCTATGTTTCCTTTTTTGTAATTATCTTTTCAGATCTTACATTAAGGATTTTATCCATTTTGAATTACCTTTTGTACATGGAGACAAACTGTAGTATAGTTGCATCCTTTTGCATGTAGCTTACTAATTTTCTGCACCATTTACTGAGAGGCTTTCTCTTCTCTGTGGTGTTTTTGGCTCCTTTGTCAACAATTATTTGCCCTTATATATGTGGTTTTATTTCTGGACTCTCAATTATCTTTCCTTGGTCTGTGCGTCTGCTTTTCTGCCAGTACCAGACTGCTTTATCATAAGTCTTCGGTGTAATCTGAAGTCATATTGTGTGAGACTGGCAACTTTGTTCTTTTTTTCCTCAGGATCACTTTGGATATTCGGGGTCTTTTGTTTCTATACAAATCTTACAATTTTTTTGTTCTATTTTTTAAAGAAGTGACATTGGGGTTTAATGGGGATTGTATTATATCTGTATATGGTTTTGGGTAATATGGCCATTTTAACTATGTTGATTCTTTCAATCCATGAACATGGAATATCTTCCCATTTCACTGTGTCTCTTTCAACCTTTTAATAATGCTTTGTAGCTTGTAGTATACAGATCCCTCACATACTTTTATTTATTCCTAGGTATTTTATTCTTTTGGTTGCAGTTGCAAAAGGAATATTCTAAAATTTTCATTTGTCTGAAGTTTTATTGTTGTATATAGAAAAACAGTGGACTTTTGTACATTGATTTTGTATCTTGTTACTTTACTGTATTTATTTACTGTTTCTAATAGATTCTGTGAGATTAGGATTTCTATATATAGAATCATGACATTGAAAAAAGTGACACTTTTACCTCCTCCTTCCCAATTTAGATGCTATTTCTTTCTCTTGCCTGGTTGCTCTGGCTAAGACTTCCATAACTATGTTTTTCAAAAATTGTTGTCCCCTGGCTGGTAGCACAGTGGGTAAGGTGCCGGCCTGCGAACCCAAAGGTCGCAGGTTCGATTCCCCAGCCAGGGTACATAACCAGGTTGCAAACCAGGTCTCCAGTCAGGTTGGTGGCTGAAGGCAGGTGAAACGCAACCATACATTGATGTCTCTCTCCCTCTCTGCCTCTCTCCCTTCCCCTCTTTCTAAAAATAATGAAATAAAAAAAAAAAATTGTTGTTGTGTTACATCCATCCCCTTTTCACTCCCCTCTGTCCCCTTCCCCACTCACCTACTCCTCCACAAAGTCAATTCCACTTACTGTCCATGGTTCTTCCATACTAGGTTCTTGACTAAACTGCTCCCCTTCCTTGCCTCTTCCTCCCCCCTCCTCCTGCCCACTGAAGGCCTATTCACTGTATTCATATATCTGGTTCTGTTTTGCTTGTTGTTGTTTTGTTCATTATTGTCCTGTAATGGGTGAGATCATATGGTATTTGCCTTTCACTGACTGGCTTATTTCACTAAGCATAATGCTTTCCAGTTCCATCCCATAACTATGTTGAATGAGAGGGTTAGAGTGGCTTCCTTGTCTTGTGACTGATTTTCGAGGAAAAATTTTCACTTTTTCACTATTACGATATTGACTGAGGGCTTGTTACATATTGTCTTTATTATGTTGAGGTATTTTCTTCAATACCCACTTTATTGAGTGTTTTAATCATAAATGAGTGTTGTAGCTTATCAATTATTTTTCCTGTATTTATTGAAAAGATTACATGACTTTTATCCTTTGTTTTGTTAATGTGGTGTATTTGTGTATGCTGAACCATCCTTGTGTCCTTGGAATGAATCCCACCTGATCATGATGTATTTTTTAAAAATGTATTATTGTATTTGCCTAATATTTTAAGATTTTTGCACCTGTACTCATCAGAGATATTGATCTGTAATTTTCTACTTTTGTGTTATCCTTGCCAGCTTTTGGTATCAGTGTTACGCTGGCCTCAAACATGTTAAAAGTATTGCCTCTTTTTCAATTTTTTGGAAGAGTTTGAAAAGGATAGGTATTGAATCTTTGAATGTTTGGTAAAATTCACTAGTAAAGCCATTGGGTCTGGGCTTTCATTTTTTGGAAGGTTTGTGATGGTTGTTTCAGTTTCCTCACAGGAAACAGTCAATTTTATTCTGGTGTGTATAAATTGGCACAATTTCAGTTTATGAAGTACTTGTAATTCTTTTGTATTCCTCTTTAATCATATCAAAGAACTGTAATATATGGATAACTTCTAACTCAGTAAGATTCATATACTATGCTTTAACTGTAAATTTTAAGTTGTTGAGGTTCACATGGGTTTTATCATCTGGTTCTAGTAATTATCAACCTGCTTTCACTTGACATTTGCTTTTAATTGAATTAAGATAAGCTAACGTAATTTTTTATATGCTACTGTGCTTACACAGTAGCTATACCAGAACCAACTCCTATAAAAATAGGTAAGTGGATGGGGTGTTTAAACAAGCAACATTCAGGGGGAAGTGATTCAGTTCTTGGTGTCTGTATGATGTAGATAGTAATTAGTAACTGATTTATAAACAGTGCAATAGGCACCTCTTAAGGGGACTCATCGATCTCAATGCTCGTGTGCCTTTCTTCTATATATTACCTTTACTATTACTGAAAAATCATCAGAAAAAATTTAGTAACCTTGCTGATCTAAAGCTGGGAAGGCTATATAAAACACTAATTTGAAGGAAATGAAATCCTTCCTTAATCTCCTCTTTTCCCCTTACCCCCAACTCTAGCACTACTCTAATCAGCTTTTTAAAATCATTTTATTTTGCATTTATTTATTAGCATAACAGAGGCCACTCTTGAATTCTCAATGAATTTCATATTGTTGCCACACAAGCATTAAACTCTGGTACTGAATTCTCAGTTAATTCTAGCAACCACTCTATTTGAATGAATTTACCAGTAAATTAAGTCAGAGAAAGACAAATACCATTTGATTTAACTTATATGTGGAATCTAAAGAAAAACAAAATAGAGCCCTGGCTGGTAGCACAGTGGATAAGGCGCCGGCCTGTGAACCCAAAGGTCGCAGGTTCGATTCCCCAGCCAGGGCACATAACCAGGTTGCAAACCAGGTCTCCAGTCAGGCTGTGGCTGGAGGCAGGTAAAAGTCAACCATACATCATTGATGTATCTCTCCCTCTCTGCCTCTCTTCCTTCCCCCTCTTTCTAAAAATACTTAAATAAAAATCTTTAAAAAAAAAAAAAGAAAAAGAAAAACAAAATAGAAAGAGGCTCATAATACAGGGACTAGAATAATGGTTGACAGAAGGGAGGGGGATTGGGGAACTGGGTGAAAATGGTGAAGAAATTAAGCAGCAAAATTGCTAGTTACCAAACAATCACAGAGGTGTAAATTACAGCATAGGGAATATAGTCAATTATAGCACAATAATCATGTATTGAGGGAACCACTATGTAAAGTACAATTATCTAACCACTATGCTGTACGTCTGAAACTGCTACAGAATAATATTAAATGTAAAGTGGAATTGAAAAAAAAAAGAAGCTGAGGTGGTTACTGAGAATATCCTTTCACCATGCCATCAGGACACTTAAATGTTATTAAGTAATCGGAAATAGTGTTGTACAGTTGTTTTAAGCTTGAGTTTTGGAATTAAAATACTTGGGTTTGCATACCAACTATAACAACCTACTAGTTGCAAAACCCTGAACAAATTACTTCATTTCCTTGTGTAGTTTTTTCATCTGTAATACAGGATAACGATATTACCTACTTTCCGAGAGTTAAATGAGTAAAAACATGTAAAAAGCTTGGACTACAGGTAAGCATAGTAAGTGATCAATAAATGTTAGTTTTTATCTACCATAGCTAAATCATGATGTTGGATCTAAACAAAATATTTATCTTAACCTTTAAATTATTTTAACTTTTACCTTTACTTTAGTTCTTGCTCATGCCCCCTTTCTACCACTACTTTGTACATATATCAATTATTGTCATACTATCAAACAATATTATAGTGATACATATACATTTCTCTTTCTTGATTGTGAATTATTGATAACAGAAATCACATTGTTCATTTTGTATTTATAGCATTTAGCATATATAGTAAGAAATGAGAAGTGATCCTTAAATACAAGAATCCTACTTTTCATCAGAAATTTCACCAGTTTGGGGACAGGAAAAGGGAGCAGGTGTACTACTCCTAAGTTCCACCGGAGACCAAGGAAAACATTGACAATAATTTAAAATAATTTACACAATTCCCTAGAGTTTCGCAACATAACCTAGGAGTGGTAATTAAAAAGAAACATTTATTGAGCGCCTATTATGTAACGTGATTTATATAAATTACCCCATTGATTTTCAAAATAACTCTCCAAGGTAGGCAATTTCCCATTTTAATGTGGGATTATTGATGATCAAAAAGATTAGTTACTCAAGTGTTACACTGTAAGTAAGCACCACAGGCAGGGATCCTAACCGCAAAGTCCAAGTTCCATTATGCAATTCTAACCTCTCGGAAACCACAGTTACTATTTATTGATTCCTACAACTTGCCAAGCACCTTGTTAGGTACTATGCTTTGCTACTCAAATTAATCTTTAAAATGACACAAGGTAGTTATTACTTTTTTTTTTATGATAAAGAAATTGCCTATGGACAGGCAAATAAATCAATGGAGAACCTGTAGCCAATGTTCACTGGAGCATGTATTTGCACCAGATTTGTCTCACTTTAAAGCTGTACTCTTTTTTAGTGATAAATTATTACCTTCTTTTAAACTTTCTGCAGCGATGTACTATACTTCTGACTAATTTTAGTGCATTCCTTTATTCGGGTTAAATTTGCATATTCACTATTAATACTTTCAGTTTATATCCTCATGAAAACAATTTGAATACAAAATTTCCTGTATTCTTCAATAAAAATTAGCTATTCCTTTTCATCAAATATTTATTTTTAAAATGGAGCATAGTATACTATAAAACTACACTGCCGGGTGGGTGGGGAGGGGAACAGAGGGGAGCAAAAGGGGGATGAATGTAATACAACAACAATAAAATTTAAAAAAAAAGAAAAAAATAAACTACACTGCCTTTACTTGGTGATTTTATTTGTTTGTTTCGGGAAAAGTTATATACTGCCTCTTAGTGGGCTGCCACTGCCCTAAGCCATCTGGTCCTATAAAAAGCCCAACTTGAGAGGGAAAAATGTAACTAAAAATATATTTGACACTCTAATTGAGGCACAAAACTCTAGTCTTCTAGAATGGAGCCACACCTCTTATTAGAAAAATGAAGGTGATTATCACCCCCAATCCAACCCCTCTTTCTTCAGTCTTCCATTAATCATTTTACCCTTTCTTCTTCAACTTGGCTGCCCTGCCTGGTCTTGAAGTACTCCCTGGCCTATGGACTATTCAGGGACTTCCACTTCAAATGCCCTCCTAGATTTGGCTTTTCCGTTTTTAAGAATTATCCCAACACATTTACTACTCCTTCGGTGTTTTCATTTTTGGAATCATAGTGAATGGGTAATAAATTAATCACTGTTGAAGGTAAAAAACCTAGGGCATTTGTATCATTAAATAGTAAATCTGGGAAGTGCTTAAAATGTGAAGCCACAACTGGGGTCCACACATGAGTTTTATTTACTAAAAGTACACGTCTTAAACTAATAGAAATTTCTGAAATGTTCTAGCTCTAAGGAAGGAATTTGGCTTTAACAAAACAGCCGATTTCCTCCTATTTTCTTGAGCAAATTTCTCATCATACTGGCAATTTTTAAACTCTATCTCATAATTCAGTAACTGCTGAACATCTATTTCTCTTTTTTCTCCTTTACAGCATTGAATCAATTGTCAAATTCTTTTACTTACTGCAATCTGTCTCTGAAAAACGGTATTTCTTTCTGTCAGTGTGATTAAATTAAAAAGCCACATAAATAAGAGCATCTCCTTTATGGAATTTTTATGAAGGTTAAATGAAACCATATGTATAAAGGCTTAAGTAAGTAGTGCCTGGCACACAGTGGGGGTAGGACAGCATGGGAGAAGGCAGTAACATTAAAGGACATGGTGCACAGTTCATTCTTTTACTCTTATACCTTGGCATCTTGAGTTGGTCCTCTCAAAGCTTTCCTCATAAAGACATACATAGTTAAATTCTATAGTACTATCAACACAGAACTGTACAGTCTTTTTGCAAATATGGGCCTCGATATAATAAAATACTGCAAATTTACTTTCTCTCAGTCATTTCCTATAAACCAGCTCATTGCTTTTCACACATGATATATATTTCATGTTCACTTCCTAGTAGTGGGCTCCTGATTCAAATTAGTTAAAACGGTACCACCTGTCTAGAAAGATACCACCCCCAAAATGACATATTCTCATCAATCAAACAACTTCTAAAACCTCAACTTTTTAACTTTTCCTGAAGTGTTTCTCTGTTAATTTTTCCAATGACAATTGACTATACCGCCATGCTTTTGCTCATATTAACCATTTTTCATCTATCCAATCCCCATTACTTTTAAAGCTCTTCTTCCTCATAGAAAGCTTCTCAGACTATTATTAGCACACACTGATTTACCCTCTACTTGACATTCCTATTATTAAAATAAGGCTATTTACCATTTTGAATCCTAGTTTCTTCACCTGTAAGAGAATAAACACCACTTGTCTTATTTCTCTTAGTCAGTTTTAGAGAAGCTACCACAAAATAATCTGGTTAAAAATAATGACCATGTATCGAAGAAAAAAAATTCTCCAAATCAAACTGGCTGTAATAAATAACTTAAAACATCATAAGCTTTTTGTATTAATGTATCTTTAACAATTAGTTTCTCCAGGCTTTCTAAAGAGTGTTCTCATTAAAAAATTTCTAATTAATTTCAGCCACCTGTACCTATTCTACACCACCTGTAATAGCATATTATTGAAAAGAACCAAAATGTCCAATAAGGAAGTTGGTTAAATAACTACAGAATACACATAACAATCCTATGCAGTCATTTAAAAATGATACTTCGATTCCCAGCCAGGGCACATAACCAGGTTGCAAGCCAGGTCTCTAGCCAGGTCCGTAGCTGGAGGCACGTGAAAGGCAACCATACACTGATGTCTCTCTCCCTCTTTGCCTCTCTCCCTTCCCCTTTCTCTAAAAATAATAAATAAAATCTTAAGAAAAAAAATAAAAAATAAAAATGATACTGCAGAAGCCTACTTATTGCACAGGTGTTCATGGGTTACTATTACATGGAGGAAAAAAGCAGATTGTTAAATGGTATAACATGATCCTATTCAAAAAATATAAATGCCTTGAAAAGCATATGAAAGTTACATATTAAATTAAGGAGTTAATCTTAGTTATTATATCTGGGTAGATCATACATTTATGTGCACTTATTTATTCAATAGATTTCTGCACACTATGCTAAGTGCTAGGAATTCAAAACCAGAAATAAACCTTTGCCCTCAAAAATGTCATAGAATACTGAGAAAGAAAACATAAAAATAAAGCTAGTATTTCTATAGTTAAAGCTTGGGCTTTTTGGTCATTTGTATGCTATCATCATTTTCAAAACCGTACCCAAAATGTTCACACAACTTCCTCAGGCTGCAGGGGAACAGGTCCAAAACCACTGTGGAAGAAAGAATTTACCTGGTATCTCTACCTGTTGAAGTCATGTATTTAATGTTTACTTGGCTAGAACTTGTGCACGAGGAGTAACATTCTTTCTTTAAAAAAAAAAAACAAACGCTTAATTTTCACTCAATTACTAATTACAACAGGATCAAGAGGTCATAAACAGAGGATCAATAATCCTAAGGTGGGCTATAAATTTAACCTCCAGTGGCGAACACAATTTACAACTTTAAGTGATAAACTCTGCTCTCTGTAATAAATACTCTAACAAATACAGTGCATGATAACCCAAACTAATGGTCTCAAAGTTACCAGTCAATGGTCTTTCCAAGGTTTATATTAAGTAAACTTTTGACTATTACAGGAAATTCTGCTTTTCCAGAAAACTGACTTAGCCCTAAAATCAACTCTATGATGACAAGATATAGATTAAAAATAAGATTAACCCCATATTTTTGCAACTGGTTTATAAATATTTTCTAATCTTCTTAATCTATGTAAAACAATACTTGCCTTCTCAAAAGCACTTTCACTGACTACTTACTATCTTTTCAGTTCTATTGCTATGGAAATTATTAAACTTAATTTTAATTAAGTCTAAAAAATGAATGTTATAGAGAAGAGATAGATAATAACCAAAATAACCTAGAAATAAATGTAACTGTTATGAGTTAGTGTTATAAGTATAATAAAGGAGAAATATCTGGTGCTCTAAGTATACATGTTAAGGAAAATTCCAATTTTTTTTTTTTTTTTATGTTTCCAAGAATAA
The DNA here is from genome assembly GCA_004026585.1 of Noctilio leporinus. NCBI lineage: Eukaryota > Metazoa > Chordata > Mammalia > Chiroptera > Noctilionidae > Noctilio > Noctilio leporinus. The sequence continues at coordinate 962 of PVIW01004543.1, read as the reverse complement.
GGAGCTTAAATAACTAAAAACGAATTCAAAATTAAAAAAAAAGAAAACTCCAATTCTGAAAAAGATAAAAATACTTAAAAGTTGCAAAGCTGCTTCTTAGTACATTAAAATTTTCAAACCAGTTTCAATCAATCTGCCTTTGTGCTTTCTACTAAAAATCATCTCCTGTCACAATCAGAGACTTAATAAATTTAGAGATGCAACCAAAAATTAAAACATAAAAGGGACCATATTAACCACATGTAGAACTTAATACGTCCTAAATTAAGGTTCATAAATCAGTCATGGAAACTATAGTTTATCTCAAAGCATATTCTACACAATATTATTATTTGGGGGAAAAAAGCTCTGTATTCAAATAAACTTGAAAAATACTAAGTTGAAGAAAACTAAACAGCTTTTTTTCTTCAAGACTTTCCAAAGTCCTTAATGTATAGGCATAGTTCCAAAGTCTGAAAGATTCTGACAACTAAAATTGAAAAAGTAATTCATATGGTAGCAAAATCTGACCTGAACTGTTACATGGGTCTCATTTAGTTTGACTATTCATACATTTTTTTCCTGTAGAAATTATGTATTTGATTACAGGGGTTGCCCCAAGCTCCACCGAGGATATAATGTTATTTAATAAACAGTATGTACATCATTAAAATGCTTCTAAAATCTGAAGATTTCTGAATTCTGAAACATATCTGGCACAAGAGTTTCATAAAATGTGTTGTGGACCTGTACTAATATTGCAATGTGAATCTGTAAGAGGAACAGTTCCAAAACCTGTGACAATGGAACTCAATCTTTTTTTTTTTTTTAATTTTATTGTTGTTGTATTACATCCATCTCCTTTTTGCTCCCCTCTGTCCCCCTCCCCACCCACCCATTCCCCCCAAACTCAATCCCACCTGTTGTCCATGGTTCCTTTATACTAGGTTCTTGTCTAAACTGCTTCCCTTCCTTGCCTCTGC
>PVIW01004542.1:0-129596 GCA_004026585.1 Noctilio leporinus | reverse complement strand
TCTCTGGCCTTTTCCCGCCTTAGCCAACGTCTCCTTTTAAATCTCAAATTTCTTCGGTTACTTGGATTTAACACGACAAAGGAACTCGGAAGCGACGCTCCACCCCCGCGATGGCAAACGCTTCCAAACATTCAATTATTATTTTCTTTTCCTTTCCCGCCCCCTCCCCCTCGCCCCCAAGCGAACGCCTGTGGAAAATGTTGAAAAACGTCGCAGCTAGTCGTGGCTTGTGCCACGCGAGACAGAAGAATTGTGCTGTAACGGCTCGACGCGCGACACCGACCGCTGGAGACGGGAAGTCGCCCACAGTTCAGTAATACCTCGTTCTCACGCTCGGGCGGGAGGGGCCGAAATAGCTCAGTTGGGAGAGCGTTAGACTGAAGATCTAAAGGTCCCTGGTTCGATCCCGGGTTTCGGCAGGTTCCCCTTTTTAGAAATACATTTTTTTTGGTAAGATTTTATTTTATTATTTTTAGAAAGAGGGGAAGGGAGAGAGGCAGAGAGGGAGAGAGACATCCATGTATAGTTGCGTTTCACCTGCCTGCAGCCACAGACCTGACTGGAGACCTGGTTTGCAACCTGGTTATGTGCCCGGGCTGGGGAATCGAACCTGCGACCTTTAGGTTTGCAGGCCGGCACCTTATCCACTGTGCTATATAAATACATTTTTTAAAATGTATGTTTGTGTATTCGAAGGGATTCAAATTTCGCAGGCATTTCTGCCAGGCCTAACTAAACTCACGAATGCCAGTTGAAGCAAAAACTGGGACTAGAAGAACAGCCACTCGGCACCGCTGAATCTGCACCCCCCCACCCCCGCTCGCATCCTCCGACCCGGGCGGCTAGGGGGGCGTTGCTGCGCGCGCTGCGGGGCCTGGGGGCTGGCGAGCCCCGCCCCACCCGACCCCGAGACCGGGACCGCGACCCCCGCTGGCCCAGGTCGCGTCCGCGTCTCCGCGCGCAGGGAACCTGGGCGGCACCACCTAGAGGGCTGGTGGGGCGATCTGTGTCGGGCGAGGAGAGACACGACTCCATCCTAAACTGCGTTCCCAGAGCTTCGCAGTTTGGAAAGCGGGGCCCTCCGGCTTCATCAATTGGGGGCGGCGCGTCGGTGTTGGGGTTGGAGGCGTGGCGGCTTTCCCCCTCCGAAAGTCATCGATCTTTGCAGCTCAACACTTTTGTTTGGACTCGAGACCACTGATTCTCAAAGTGGGGTCCCTGGTCCAGCATCCTCACCTTCATCGGCCCTGGGTGTCATCTCAGGCGTCACGAACCAGAAACTCGTACACTAGGCGTCTTACCAAACGGTCCAAGTGAGATTCCGAAGCTCCTCAAGTTTGAGATCCGTTCACCTAGACATCCCTTTCCATGTCGAAAAGGGCCCTTTACTAAGACGTTTTGTGCATACGCTTTTCTCGGTCACTGTCTTTTTAAAAAAGATTTTATTCATTATTTTCAGAAAGAAGGGCACAGAGAGAGGAAGAATGGGAAAGAAACATCAATGTATGGTAAGGAGGGAGGAAGAAAGGGAGAGAAACATCCATGTATGGTTGCCTTTCACCTGCCTCCAGCCAAGGACCTGGCTGGAGACCTGGCTTGCAACCTGGTTATGTGCCCTGGCTGGGAATCGAACCAGTGACCTTTAGGTTCACAGGCCGGCACCCATCCATCCGTCTCTGTCTTTTGTTCTGCAGGTCTGGAAGAAAACTTTGACCTGGGCCCGAAATGAATTTCTCGTAAAGAAGTTTTGCTTTCACAACAAGTGTGATGTGCGGGGTGTCACCTTTCCTAGCTCTGGGGCAGGAGCCCACCCCGAAGCTAACCTAATGGGGCTGAGTGAAGGAAGTGGAGAAGAACTGGGACAAGTGTCCACTGAACAACAATAACATGAAATAAAATTAATTAAACAAGAAAGAAAGTAGAGTCGCGGGCGTCTCACTCTAATTGTGGCTCCATGAGCTGAACCAAGACTCAGGGGCAGGAGGTGCAGAAATGTAGATCAGAATTGCAGGATTAAGAAATTTCAATCTATTGGAGTCACTAGAAGGTGGGCTACACAGTGTATGTGGGTGCTGACTTGCTGACCTACAGGTGAAAGTCACTTGCTGGATTCTAACATTTGGTCTTGTGTGTCTTCTGGTTCTATTGTTTTGTGAGGGAAAGGGAACTCATATTTATGAAGTACGGGGTGCTCTTGGGTTATTAATTTATTCATTGGTTGGACATTCATTCATTAACCCCTGCTGTGCAGCAGGCATTATGTGATCTTCCTAACTACTGAATGAAGTACACAAGGATTAAACGCAAGTCAGGCCATCTGATACCTGCCCCCTCACAAATGCCACCCTATGTGAATGCGATATTTGTGGAGACACTCGGTTCAGATGTGTGCATAAAAGAGGACGTCATTGTGGGAGGAAACTAAAGGCTTTTGCTGGTTCCTCAGAAAAAAATGGGGAAGTAGGCCTTGGTTGGGCCCTCAGGGAAGGTTTCCTGGGCAGGGAAAGGCCAATCAGGGCCAACCAGCTCCATGTGTTTAAATAGGAGCTTGACAGGTGTACGGACCGGAAGTGAGGCTTCCGGTTTCAGGCAACCTGAGGCCTGACTACCCTGTGGGGCAGGTGTAATACCCTCATGTGTTTGCTACTGGAGTGGGAACATGTGGAACCAGGGGAGGTTAGCGGTACACACCGGGTTAGGAGCTGGGAGAGGGAAAAATGAAAGGGGATTGTTTGGGCAGGTTTCCATGGTGGGGAGGGGGGTCCTAAATGGTTTATTGGTCTCTGGGAGGGAGGAATGATAAAGAAGAAGGTAGACAGTATTTAAATATATATATATATCACATATACATATATATCACATATACATATATATGTGGTTTTAAAAATTAGAGTGTATGTATCTATCATTTTGTTTACCTTATAAAGTAAAGGGTGAGGAGGTAATGAGATCCCTTCTATTGCCTTTCACGGAGCAGGAAGTGCTCTGAGAGCTGGCCAACCCTGCATTTCCAGCGGCGGAGAGTGATGGAGATGAACCTGAGTTGTCTCCCAGGTCCTGCCGCGTGCCGGGCCGCTCCAGGGTAGCTCTTTACCGCTGCAGGAGAGGTGAAGGGTGACGCCCGAAAGTGCGGAGTCAGCCCTTACTTCAGAAGAGCAATGCTTTCCATGGCGAGGATGCAACCAGCATGAAACCTGCATGAGTCCGTGTTCAGTCCAGTGCTCGATGAACAGCAGAAACGTGCGGGTCCCCTTGATTCAGACATTCATCCAGGCGGCGAGGGGAAAAACACCTTCTTCTATTTCCTTGGGCAGATTTTAGAAAGAAACCTGAGACATCTGACTCATTTGACAAATTTCTAAGGTGATGCACAAGCATGCTGCTAAATGACTGTTTACTTCTTAATTAGTCTGGATACCACTTTCATTCCAGGCCAGGATTATGATCTGGGGAAGCTATTATCATGGTTCTATACAATTAAACTAGATGAACATTTAATAATTCATTGGGGCCTTTTGTGTAATCGATGTGTACATGCATTAATGCCCATTTTGTTAGTCTTGGGTCCTACTTCTACTTTTTTTAAATGCTTAGTGACTTATAGCTGTTTAGTTTCATGTTCTATTATTCACCATATCTGATTTCTCTGATGCTATGTGCTGGTCATAAATACAACTCTTTTTCGGATCTGCCTCAGAGTCCAGAACCATACGGATCCTGCACAATCATCCTTAAGATGTGGTATCGGGTGGACTAGCTTATTTAAGTGCAGTTCACTTTTCCAACTGAAAGTCTTGAAGTGTAGTTTGTAGGCCCCAGCTGTTGGATGCGATGCTTGGGAGAGGGCCAGCAGACACCCAGGGACACAAGCAGGACAGTTTGAGCAAAGGCAAGGGTCTTCCTCCTAACAGACAACAAGTCACATACTAGTCCTATAAACTTCAGTGTTTATATTACGAGTTGTCTTAAACAGGATGCACCAATATTTGACTATTCACCACCTAAATATGCTCTACAGTGCATTTCGAGAAGCTCTTTCCCCTCCACACTTCATTGCATTCTTAAAGTATCAAGAATAACCAGAGGTACCACGTCTGGAGGGCTGTATGTGTGCCAGGCATCCTAACGAGTGCTTTTCCTATCAAACCTGTTCATAACCCTTTGAGGTGGGAAGCCTGGATGAATAAAAATTTTAAAAAGAAGTACTACGTAGGAGTGCTGTTGTGAAAAGCCAGCCTAATTCCAAGATGTATTTAAATGAAGCATTAGCCCTAAAAATAAAGTAATAGGTCTATTATATGTCGTTAGTGAGATCCATGTTAGAGCATGTAGTTCAGTTTTGATGAACTCAAGAGGAGAGGGTTAACACAGAACAAAAACATGCTTGACTAATAGGAAGCTTATTTTTAATAAAAGAACAAATACTATATGAAATTGAGTTTGCTAAAAGAAAGCTATGGGTCACTTGATCACTCTATTCAAAATGTTGTTTCTCAAGAGTATATAATTTTTAGGAAGATGCCACAAGAAAATATGGGTTTTAGATGATGGCAAGAGAAATTTCTGTAAGCTAAAGAGAAGAATCGTGATAAAATATTTTATCTAGATAGAAAAAGCGTCTGGCCAAGATTGGTTAATCTAGAGAGTGGTTGTGGAATAGATTTGTCTGTATTTAAAGAGGACTGCTAGCCAACATTGGTACATAGGGGAGGAAGAAAATGTTTCCCACTATCCCCTGAACTTCTTGGCTGGGGCCTAGTCAATTAGACTGACAAAGGCAGATTAATAAGATGAAAACAACAGAAGGTTATTAATATGTGCAACATGCATTGCCCCTGGGAGTGCTACTAGGGATGAGTAACTCTAAGGGGTGGTTAGAACTTGGGTTTATAGAGCATGTTAAAGGAAAAACAGTAAATTGTAGAGAAGTAACAAGACAAAAAGGATTTTGAGCTTAGGTGGCAAGGTGTGAAAGCAGACATATGGGAGAACTAATAGAAGATAGGGGTTAGTCAGTAAAGTTAGTTGTGTGGAGCCTCTGGCTGAGCTGATTAGAGTCCAGTTGTCTCTGGTGATTGACCTCTGTCCTTCCTGGTAGATAAGGGCGAGGGGGGAGGAGACAGCTTTACAAATTATGTCTTGCTTTTAGGCAAATAGGGGAAGGCAGAGAGCTTTTCTTGTATCTGCTTTGTCTCAATCACATTCAGTTCAAAATAATCCTTATGCAAAAGTGGAGCGGCATGCTTGGTTGGCATATTCTGTTACCCTTCAGACACTTCCAAAAATATTTACATTTTTAGAATTGAATCACATGGTTAAGAAATTTAAACAGAGAAGGAGGTAAACAATGAAAGTACATTTCCGTTTTAGCTTTGAGCCTAGTTATCCTCTGCAGAGATGACCATTGTTGGTAGCGTCTCGTGTATCCTTTGGTCAAGCATTTTTGTATATATAATCACACATGAAATTGTATACAAATAGTATCATTATTCTGCACACTGTTGTAAAATTATTTTCCTAAAGATTTACATTACTTCTTTACACACAACACCATACTTGCTTTTTCTCTTTCCCTTGTATCTTAACCGATTATAAACTTGAGCTGAACTTTTAAACTATGTTTGGTATCCTGTAAAGATTCAGAGATAAACTCACCTAAATATCAATGATTACATTCCTTAATTGAATCAGATTCTAAAGATATGACTGCATAGGGCGTTAATATTGAACGCATAACCTGGGTCTAAATTTGGATGGCCTGATCTTTTATTCCAAGAACAATTATTAACAGAAGTATTTGGTTTCATTCCTTTTGAAAACCGAAGGCTTGATTTGTGAAGTCGCTTCAGCCACTGATTAAATAAATGAAATAGAGGTATACAGCAGCATAAAAACGTTTTCCTTTTAAGCCCTTTCCTATGTCAATTTGGTGAATTGCTCCGATAAAAATAATGATGCCTGTTTATTTCCCATCTTATTTCTTCGGTGTCTCTAATTCGCACCATTCTTCAAGGTCTCTGAAGCCTCTGCGTAAAGCCTTCACCATAGCTTCCGCTAATATTGTTCCCGCCCCAGTGTGATCTCCGGAAGAGCTCACTGCTGTGCATTGGGGGTGCCTTTCTGCCCCGTCTTCCCTTTTCAGTTGTGAAAAGGGGGGTCTCACTCCCTGTGACCCATGCTACCGGCGCGGGCCCTGAGCGCTGGCGCCACCTGCTGGCTGGGTCATGTTCACACGTTCTCTTACCCTCCCCGGTGTGGGTCTCCCCAAGGTAAACCAGAGAACAGGAGCAGCTCCTTTTGTAGGGGATTGTGAGGACAGATGGGAGAATCTATGGAAAGTGCTCAGCAGGTAGGGCCAGACCCACACTGCACCCTCCAGGGAGCTATTTCAACAGCGGCTCCGCCTGGCGCCCCAGGAAACTTAGGTCACCTGCACTCCGTGCCTACCTACCCGCTAGATAATACTTTCTGGTATTTCACTGTCTTTTCTCCTGACCGGCTGCCCTCCTCTCCTTAAGATCCCAATTCCTGCGCATAGCAGAGGGCACATCGTAGCTGCTACACGCCTAGTAACACATCTGCCCTTTCATGCTGCCAGTGGGTCACCATGATGCTGCCAAAGATCCCAGCTGTACTTGTTTTGATTCTATTCCCTTTCAAGAGAAGGAACATCTTGGAGGGCTTCGGCCGAAATCGGTTCCTATTTCTTTTCTATGCCTCCTGTCACGTGTTCTCTGCGCCAGGAACATTTTAGGTTCTCTGGAAATGCTTCTGGATGTCTATTGATTTGACAGTAAGCGACTCTTTTAGAAGGACTAAAAAGGTTGTGTGGTTAATTTAAGATTAAGGATGATTTTCAGTGGTTTTTTTTTTTTTTTTTGGTAGTTTGTATTTTCAAAAATTCTTATTTGCATAATTAAAATTCTCTTATTTGCATAATTAAAGAAGGCAGGGAGAAAAAGGGCTCTAAACCTTCTTCAACATAGCAGAACAGGATAGCAGAAAGTTGAGCCTTTATGTTCATGCTCAAAAAAACAAACAAACAAAAACACATGGATTTGTCTTAGCCTAACAGAAACAAGTTGAGTCATTCTGTGGAACAGGGAATGAGCCCAGGTGAAGTTAGGTCATCAACTCATGAGCTAAGATGTCACACATTAGATGGTGACATTCAATAAATGTCTTAACGACAGCCCTCAAAATATTCTCTTCATTTTCAACTTCCTTAAGATGTTCTGAATGCTATTTTTAAATGTAAGATTTAAATAACTTTTTTTTTTTTTTCTTTTTAAGATTTTATTATTTCCAGAGAAAGGGGAAGGGAGAGAGGCAGAGAAGGAGAGAGACATCAATGTATGGTTGCCTTTCACCTGCCTCCAGCTACAGACCTGGCTGGAGACCTGGTTATGTGCCCTGGCTGGGGAATCAAACCAGTGACCTTTGGGTTCGCAGGCCAGCTCCTTATCCATTGTGCTACCATCCAGGGCTAAATAACTTTCTAGATAAACAGGTTTTACAAAAACCTTCCAGATGTGACAGATTAAAAGCTAAACAAAGGTTTTGTATTCAGAGGGCTGGAAAGGAAGCAAACAGCCTAACACAAATAGAAATGTCTTAGTAATACAAACATATGACTTAATTCACCCATTGTCATGATGTTCATTATTCACTGTGCAGGTGGTTTTCTGTGGGTGTGCTGTGGGCAGAGGGGGAGGGTCCCTTTGAGAGCAGCTGTTGGACATCACAGGCCTTGGCAGCTTCCAGAACATTATTCTGTCCAATGTGATCATTGCACCCTGTGGTCCAGGCCTTTTGGTGGATGATATTCTTGAGGGCTAGACCTGTCAACCCTGGATCCTAGATGCATCTGTCACCTCTGGCCCTCAGCAGTGGCCACATCTCTGGGCACATACCTTGGTCCACTGGGTTATAAATAAAGGGTTCGTTTTCCTCTAGATGTGGAAGAGCTTTTTATCACTCATCAGCTTCTTGAGCTGGTTTTTGAGACCATTTTGGAAGCATAGTCCAACTATTCCCTTGAGTTAAGGGTTATACGGTTTCCAGCTAACACCTTGTTGCGGTGCCTGATGAGGATATGAAGTGGCTTCAGTTTTCTGCAAGGTGTCCGTGGGGTGGCAGGAGGCCTCCCTTTAAGAGGGCAACCTAGGCTGGGCTACACCGAATCTTCCTCTTCATTGAAGTAGAGTCACCCAGCCACCACCACAGGGATGCTGGCTCCACTCGCCCTGTCCCACCACAGTGCACAGGCCCCTGAATCCGCCCCTCAGAAGTGTCCCAAGGCCGGTGGCAAACAGCACCAGCATAGATCCCAGCTGGCCGAGGAAGGCTGAGAGCTCATGGGCCTTGGAGGTAGCCATGTTCTCTGTGGCCACCTATCCTTCTTGTCCTGGCACCCAGGGGCCATGCACTCATGGCTGCCTGGCATCACCACCCTGCCTTGTGTGGTGTTGTTTTCAATGGTGGAGACACTGAAGGTGCCCCAGCCCACTGAGCTTCCCGGCACCTGTGGGAATCTTTGCTTCTGAGATAATGGAAGAGAGCAAAGTTCTCGGTGGGCCCCAGCCCCAGCCCCAGCCCCAGCCCCAGCCCCAGCCCGCTGCAGTTTTCCAGTCCCAGGTCTTGCCTCGAGGAAGAGTCTGAAGAGAGCAGCTGGTTCTGGTATAAAAGACGAGGTTAGGTTAAGCTCATTTTACTGAAGTTAAACCCACACATGGACTCTGACACCCTTTTCTTCTCTCCTTCCCCTTCCTCTTCCGGATTTGCATAGACACCCGTACACACTAGAGTTGGGTGCAGGAAAGGTTTCTGTTGGCCAATCGCTTCAACTTGGGCTTAGGGGAAATGAAAATTGATTTTTTTAAAAAATGAAGCCCTCGGAATATCTTCCGAAAAGTAGAATAATTTGGGGTCATTTCTCTCAGCTCAGAGAGCAAGAAAATTTAAAAATTGGAAGGAGCAGGCTCTTGCACAGGCTTCCAGGAAACCAGGACAGTTCAAAGAAGGGTTTAAATACAGAAGAAGGGACTGATTCTCATGAATCCAGGGCAAATGCATGTCTGATCACAGAGGGGCTGCTTTGAAATGGCATCGTTGTAAAATCTCTAGTAGAAATTTTGCCAAGGAGATAGGAAACAGAATGTTTAGCAGAAGTACTGTTGCTTTGCTTCCTCAAGAAATGGGTCAGCCCCAGGGGAAACTGTGATACGTTCGCTTTGAAGATGGAGAGCCAAGGCCCCCCAACCTTGGTCATGTCATGGCCGGCTGGTGACTGCATTTGGGGGACAAATAGAGGTCATGAAAAAGGGCTTTCATCTCCCCTCAGCTCCCTCCAAGACACAAAGAGTGTATGCTAATGCTATGCACTGATTTCCACACAGCCATCAACTGTAAGGAAAAACGTGGGGCTCCACTCAGGAGGTCTAGTTTGAGTTCCCGTTCTGGTGATAACTGCGACCTTATAGTCTTTGCTGAAACTTCCAACTTTCCCCGGCTTATCCACAAAATGCGACACAGCACCGGCCACCCAGGACTGCTGTGAGCTGCAAATGAAGCTGCTCATGTTCAAATCAAATCACGCATGTCAACGCACCCAGTCGGCTAGAAAGCACCTCTGTGTGGGTGACGGTTGGTTATAGGTGCTGTTATGCTTTTGTGACTTAGCATTGGCTTTACAATTACTCCACCCAGGAAAAATTGCACTAGGTCAGCAAAACGTAGGACATGCGTACAACAGACTATGCTTCCACCATAAAAAGAAATGGAGCCTTAATGTAGGTCACAGCAGGGATGAAACTTGAAAACATGCTGATGAGGAGAAGAAACCTCCGCAGAAGAATTCATACAAAATACCTGAAACGGGCAAAGTTGCAGAGACAGAGTAGATGACTGGTTGCCTAGGGTTGGGGGAAATGGAGGGATTGGGTAGGATAGCTAATGGGTGTGGGGTTTCTTTTCGCAGCTGTGAAAACGTTCTAAAATTCACTGTGGTTGCATAAGTCTGGGAGTGGACAGAAACCATGGACGTGGCCACTTTAAATGGGCTTATTATGGGGCACAGGAGTTATACCTTAATAAGTCTGTTACCCGTAAAACAAACAGCAGCAACTGGAATTACCAAAGGGCTCTTAACGTAAAACAGCATCTTTGTTTGTCCTCGTGGAAGGTATGTGAGCCTCTCTATTGACAGCAAGTTGTGAGTCCTTGTAAACGGGCAAGTACGATGCTAAGCGTATGATAAACATTCTCTGTTTCATCCTCACAACAGAGGTTTATTCCCTGTTTTTAGAGCTACATAACAGGAACACAGAGGGGCTAAATAGTTTGCTCTAGATCCCAGATCTAGTGTGTTGCCAGCCTGGGGCTTGGCACCTGGCAGATGGACGCCGCAGCCTCTGTCCTACGGGTTACCTCCTCATGTCTTCGTTGAGAGAGTGTCCCAATGTCCTGCTGTCCATTGTGTCTCTATGAGCTTTCATTAAGTTTAAATGGTTATGGCTGACCTTATTTAAGTACTGATGGTGTCACTTCTAAGTAGGAATTTTAAAAAGGCAGACTCTACCTTTTGGAGAGACGAATAATTCTTCTAGAAAGGCATGGACTCACTACCAGCAACTCCATCTGGGTTCGGGGCCAGGAGTGGGTTTTGATCCTGAAATCATGCCCAGAAGGGGTGCGTGCCAATCTTTTTGTTTTCTACCCACCTCGTTAGAAAACTAGGACTTTAGACATGTGTGCGAGCCCGTGTGCACACCTGTTTTCAGAGGCAAAGGGAAGATGGGTTAGGTTGACATTTCTGGAAGATTCTAGGAGCCCAGTATTGTTTTGTGACACACTTGGCGCAAATATAAAAGACCACGTACACGGCACACTCACCCTTTCTGCGCACACTTGTGACTGCTTTCCTCTGTGACACAGGGTCAGAGGCTCTTTCCAGCTGTGCCACCAAAACAGATTAATTTTGTCATTACCCTTCCTCAATGTCTGTCTTGGACCAGAAAACATACGGAGGTTAATTGTGTGCCATTCCTCAGGAGAATGACGTATCAGCATTTTAATTCCTGATATTTTATGACATTTGGGCAGCTAATTAAAACGTAAAGATTAGAGGAGCTCTTTGGGCTGAGAAGCCAGTGACAGGCGTGGGGAGTGAAGGGAACACAGGGGCTGCCTTTTCTTTCTAGTCCTACAGTTGAGAAGAAACACTATGCTTAACCAGAAGCCTTGAATTGTTTTGTACATTGCGTATTCATTGCATTGGTTTTAATTCCAATTTCGCAGCAAATGGGACAATGTATGAAAGCAATTAAGGGGTTAAGATTGGGATAATTGGAAATCTTAAAGAGCAAGGGTTGTGTTTGGAAGCTGTATTGGACCCTTCCTGACTTCGGAGAGATATCTTAAAGTCAGATAGGAGCCACTTACAGATTCTACTAAATATCCTTAATTACTGTCTCAGAACTTGATGTGTATTTAGATTTTCTCTCTGTTCTCCCTTCCAGTTAATTGTTTAAGTTGCTCCAGAATAGATTAATGGACCTGGCAGGAGTGTTGGTCTTTTTTTTTCTTGGCTCCTTCATTGCCTGGTTGACTTTCAGGTGATTCCCTTTCTTTGGACACCATTGAAACCACCCAGGACCCACATCTTGGGATGTGAATGAAGGACATCACTGGGCTCGACCCTACTTTGTGCAAAAAGCCACATCTCCAGTGAGTTCACTCTCCATAGACATGTCCCTTGGAGGATCAAGTGTAGATGGACTTTAGCTCCAACCCACCCCCTGACAGGGATCAATCAACTCAACAGATTACGTGGCCAGGATTTAACTAGATCTCGCCATCTATTTCTTTCTTTTCTTTTTTTAAAGATTTTATTTATTATTTTATAGAGAGGCAGAGAGGGAGAGAGACATCAATGCATGGTTGCATTTCACCTGTCTCCAGCCACAGACCTGACTGGAGACCTGGTTTGCAACCTTGTTATGTGCCCTGGCTGGGGAATCGAACCTGCAACCTTTGTGTTTGCAGGCCGGCGCCTTATCCATTGTGCTGCCAGCCAGGGCCCGCCATCTATTTCTTAGCCTTGTGTCTCATATGCTTCTTGATGTGAAATACCTTCTTCCTCCTGTGATGGGATTAGGTTAGATGAGAGTTGAATAATGCAAACTCCTTGGGTGCAAAATCAAGCCTCATTCAATTTTATATCTCCAAGTTCTTTGTTATTTTCTTTGATCTGAAATTGAATAAGCACCGACTAGGACCCAGGAACTGTTCCAGGTTCTTAAGGTCCATAGAATAATCCAATTTAAAAGAGATCAGTCCTGGCTGGTGGATCAGTGGATAAGGCGCCAGCCTGGGAACCCAAAGGTCGCTGATTCGATTCCCTAGCCAGGGCACATAACCAGGTTGCAAGCCAGGTCTCCAGCCATATCCATAGCTGGAGGCAGGTGAAAGGCAACCACGCATTGATGTCTCTCTCCCTCTCTGCCTCTCTCTCTAAAAATAATGAATAAAATCTTTAAAAAGAGCCAAAAACATATTTTGAATGAATGAGCCAATAAGGAAGGGAGGGAGGAAGGAAGGAAGGATGAAAGGAAGGAAAGAAGGACAGTGACATCAATGGATTATTTCATGGACATAATAGTAATTATACTCACTCTTTGTTGAGTACCTACTGTGTGCCAGGTTCTGCTAGGCAAATTACATGTGGTGTGGTATTTGATCTTTCCAGTTAAGCGTAGTAGATATTGTCATCTCAGGTTTGCAGATGAGGGATCTTAGGCCTAGAGAGGAGAACCACATTGTCCAAGGTAAGCAACTGGGTCAAGGTCTGTGTTGTGCCAAAGCTACAGTAATTATACCACTTGCAAATACACGCCCTATCATGCCATCTTCACCAGCACCCATCATTCTACATTTTTAACTTAAATTTTTGTACTTATGATAAAAATCACTACTATACATCCATGATTCAAATTCAACATGTGCAAAAGTATAGAATGAAAACGAGTCTCCTTCCCAGTCTGGCTTCCCAGCCTTTTGAGCAACAGCTCCTCAACCAGTTCCTCGCCGTCCCCACCCCAGACCCTTCACAGAGAATGTTAGTTAGCACAGGGAATTAGAAGTTAGTATCGTATATTTTTCACTCAACACTGTATACCTGGTGATCTTTCCTGACCCCGAACATTCTTAATCGCACATTTGTAAACTCTGAAGAGTCTGTTAGCACTGTAGTTATCTAGAGAAACCTGTACAACCTTTTGCAAATATGTAAGTGACATTTGCTGGGGGCGATCAGGCGTGGGCAGAAAGGGGAGCAGTTCCCTGCGTCCACAATCTGTATTTTGAAGCAGAAGTAGCTACGTTACTTTCCCTAGTCGGTCATGAAACTGTAGGGGTACACATAAAAAGACCCAAATCAACTCCTCATCACCAGAGTGAAAAATAACAAACAAAAGGTTAAAATAAGAATTGAGGCCCTGGCTGGTGGCACAGTGGATAAGGTGCCAGCCTGCAAACCCAAAGGTTGCTGGTTCGGTTCCCAGCCAGGGCACATAACCAGGTTGCAAGCCAGGTCTCCAGCCAGGTCCGTAGCTGGAGGCAGGTGAAAGGCAACCATACACTGATGTCTGTCTCCTTTTCCCTCTCTCTAAAAAATAATAAATAAAATTAAAAAAAAAAAAAAAAGAATTGGAAGGCACAAGTTGCATAACAAAGAACTGAGATGACTTTATAGAAGCATGACGCAAAGTCCGAAATTAATATGAGTTTGATGTCTACCCCAGCCTTAGGGATGGACTATCAAAAAAAAAAAGCATGCAGGGAAGAAAAATGCATCGAAGTGAATCACCAGCAGCCACACAGCCCATTCCTAACTCGTGATTCCTCTGAAGAACAATTCATACCACCAAGGGAGAAAAAGCTCTTAGATGCAGAAAGCAAAACCCTCATCAGCACAGATGCCCAGCATTTAAGAAATAATTTGGACACAGAGGGAAAACATAATCTCTTTTCCCCATGATGTGGCCGCAGAGAATAGATCAAACAGCACCAGGCAGAGGAGACCTGCAGGGCCTAAAAATGGGCAGGATTTTCACATTCAGAGGCCTGGAGGAGAGAGCATGTGACTCGATGACCAACAGAAGAAAGATGCCCATGGTCCTCAGCGTGAATCTTGGCAATAGGTCTAAAGAATTTAACCCTCTATGGGGTTACTTACCAGGCTTTGAGCTATCTTGCCCATTGAACTTTGGAAAAGCACACACTGCCATCCTACCTGCCAAGTTTTGCACGCACACACCCTCATTCACAATTCTCTGACGCGTCTAATTCAGTTCACTCCCACAAACAGGCATCAGGTCCTTCTTACGTGCAAGGCAGTGCTAGGTGCTGAAATGCAAAACACAAGTCTGCAGAACATCTCTTTCTATTAGGGTTCTTGCGTTGACTGTAATAAAAACAGAGTCAAGTGAATTGCTTTCTAATCAAGCTCTTTTCTACACTCAGATTATTTATTTAGTGCTATAATACTCAGCTACTTCTCTTTACTAGATTTCTGAACATTCCTTAGAATAGTCCTTGATTTTATAGCTTCCACTGGCAACAAATGGTCTCAATACACCCATGAAACATGTACTTCTGGATTTTGTCATGCAGTTGCTAGCAAAGACTTTCCCTCTTCTAAGTAAGGCAATATTTAATTACAGCCATGACCATGATCCAAGATTTCTCTGGCTTATGTCCTTAGGTCTCAGACTACTTACACCTATTTCTCAGAAACTCATCTTGAATTCTTCTTGAAGCCCTGACTTTCTTCCAAACAATAACCTGGGTGGGTGTTTATTACCTTTGGATTTATAGAAATACATGTGGAAATATATGTATTTTTGGCCAAGGCAAAGAAAGAAATACTATTCTAAGAGTCACAGGGTCTAAAAGCTATGCAGAAGCAGAGCTTTTCTGGGTACTGAGCCCTGAGAAAAATCTCTCCCCAGGATTCTCATAAAAATAACAGCGGGAAGCATATTAGATGACATAAAAATGCCTTAGAAGTTTTCACATGAGCTTTTCCCGTAACGCCCCCTTAATGTAGGGGAGTGGCTGATGCCAAAAGGTAATCCAGTTAATATATTAATATATAAGACTGGGATGAGCCATATATTCTCAGATGAAGCCCGTTTCCTCTGTCAGCATGAGAATTGCTTAATTCTATTGCGACCTGCGTGGGGCTTCCATCTAGGGTGGTAAGATGAAACAATCCATTTAAATTAGAAGTATTTTATTACAAGCAGCACTTGATTATCATTTCGGTGGGATTACGTAGAAAGGAAAGCAAGCCTAGAACAGAACCTGGCCTGAGTAAGAGGTAAAGAAATGTGGGTCTCTATGAGCCTCTTAGCCTGAAGCCCCTGTCTGGACAAGGTAGTCCATGTGGCAATGCGGGGTAATGACAGGACCTCGACTTGGAGTGAGGAAAATGGCTCCGTCACAGGGATTGGTGCTGAGGCCTCACAGCCTCCACTTTCTGCTCTGGGAAAAGGGAGAAAAGTCCGGTGAATAAATGAGCAGGATCAGTACACACCACGGTCCTATCCCAGTGCTTGGAGCCCAGCAGAGACTGAACACCTTCTGCTGCTTCCTTACTCCGAAACTCACGAAATCGGATAATAATACAGAGAAAGTCAAAAGGAGCACTAAATCCAGGGACTCTGAAGGAATTGCAACACATACCCCACCTGCATCCACATCCCTTCCAAACCCAAAGTAAATCTTCCCACCTTTTTGAAAACCATGGATCACTTCCTAACAATTCTATTCCAGGTCAAATCATCTATACCCTTCCTATCCCTCCTCACCTACCAAGCATTAGTACTATTATTCCTTAGTGCACGTTGCTTCTCCTGCTCTCTTTCAAAGTATGGAGCCTCAGACTTGATATTTCCATGGAGTAAATAAAGAGTAAGTACCCTGCTTTTAGGGGGGATGATTGTGGATGTGGGGAGTTCAGCACCAACGAAGGTTTATTTATTCAACAAATATTTGTAAAGTGCTGCCAGTGTGCCAGACTGTATTTCTGCAAGGCTGCTGGGCTGCCACCTTGTTCCAGTCTTTTCCTTTAAGCCTTTTGCTCCCAGCCCAGGTGAGTCTGAGAAGATCTGGGCTTCTGCCTTTTTTGGAGAAGAAGGGCAGCGCCATGTATAAGTTCCTGCCTTGTGGCCAGGCAGACTGGTGGCTGATGGCCCTGGAAGCACCAATAGTGCCCACTGTAGCTTTCTCAGTTTTCTGTCACGGAACTTCAAGGTCTTGCTTGTGTCAAAGTCCTAAGTTGGATTCATAGGTCCATGGGAAAAGCTAACAAATCTGTGCATCTTCAGTTTCTGAATTCTGACTTTCACTTTCTCTCCTTATTGATGCAGGCCAGGAACACACTGAGCAGCGCACGGAAAGGACCTTGGATTTTGCTCTAAGTGCCATGGGAAGCTACACAGAGAAGGTGGGGAGGAGAAAAATCAAGAGCCAATGACAGGTTTGTGGTGGAATTCTTTACTAAGATGGAGAAAACTTATGGAGGGACAAATCTGGGAGGAGAGAGGGCAAGACTTCTGCTTTGAACTCATTAGGTGAGAAGTATCCAGACCAAATGAGAAGCCAAGGAGGAAGTTAGATAGAAGAATCTGAGGCTGGTCCTGGCTGGTGTGGCTCAGAGCAGTGAGTGCCCGCCTGCAAACCATAAGGTGGCTGGTTTGATTCCTGGGTCTTGGGCCAGGTCCTTTGGTTGGGGACATGAGAGAGGCAACTGATCACTGTATCTCTTTCTCCCTCTGTTCCCCTCTCTCTAAAAATAAATAAATAAAATATTCAAAGCAAAAGAGTAGAGCGGCAAGATGTTTAAAAAAGAAAAAGAACCTGAGGCTCACAGCTGAGGTAGGCTCGGAGTTGTAATTCTGGAGGTTAAGATAGCCAGAATTTAAAGCCACACACTAGGTGAATTATTTAGCAAGCCTTGATAGGAGAGATACCATATCCCAAGACTTAGACCTGGAGGTATTTTGACACAAGCGTTGTGTCATTATCCATCAATGGATATTATCCAAGAACCTTGAATTGAATGTTTATGGAACTAGCGCATCACAAGACACAGAATTAAATCCCAAAGAGTCACAAGATTGGCAAAAAAGGGGCTCCGTAAATACACATGGAATGAGTAAATGAGCTTGAAAACACCCTTCCAATTCTGAGATATTGAAATTCTAGTGTTACTCAAGTTTCATATCCACGACTTAGTGGGTTGACTAGTGGCCTCCAAGAAGCCATCCCGTGCCTCAGAAACTGCGAGCGGGACCTTTGTTGATAAAAGGCTCTTTGCAAATATAAGATCTCAAGATGAGATCACCCTGCCCTATCCACCTGGGCCCTGAACCCAATGACAAGTATCTTTGAAAGAGACACGCAGAGGAGAAACAGACAGAGGAGCACAAGGCCCTGAGATTATGGCAGCAACTGGAGTGATGCTGCCTGAAATCAAGGACACCGAGGCATGGTGGCAGCTCCCAGAAGCTGGAAGAGGCAAGAAAAATGCTCCCCTAAGAGTCTTTGGAGAGAGCACAGTCCTACAGACTCACTGAGTTTGGATTTCTGGCCTTAGAGCTGTTCCTTGAGGCCGGCCAGGCCATGGCAGTCTGTTAGAGGAGCCTGGGCAACCTAACCTTTGTGGACTCTTCAAGCTGACTCTTTCCAGCATTTCCTCTGCAACTCAGTTTTATTCTGACCCAGCGACAGTCAATTCTGACTGCACGTTACAGGCCCCCCCCCAGAGCTGGTGAGACAGGCTGAAGTCTGGTTCACACCCTCAGAGGTTCTTGCATCGTTGAGACAGGGGCTACAGACTGTCTTCTGTGTACAGTCAGAATTGAAAGCTGTTATTGAATTCAACCCAGCAACTAGGTCATGGGGAGACACAGAAGTACAAGGATAGGAACAGCTATATCAAAATTGTTTAACCTTGGGAACTTGCTCTGGAAATAACGTTCTGTAACTTTGTGCCCGGATATGAAGTCTGCTTACCAACTGTTACGGCCCAGTTCACGACAGTGGTCTGTGTGGACCTGGTCGTGCTCGGACAGCCCTGTTCCCACCCAAAGGGGTACGTGGGCGCTCCAAGGGGTCCAGGTGCTCCCCTCGAGGCCCCAGAAGCAGCAGGGGAGGCATTGCCTTCTAGACGGACAACACTGAACTTGAACACAAATCAAAAGATGTCACATGCAAGCCCTTGCGCCAGAGTGTTGCCTTCTGCACAATTAGGTAATGACGATCTTGAATTTCTGCGGTGGTCTTTCTAGCGAGTCAGGGGGCAGTCAGGAGGGAATTGTAGTTAGCAACACAGGCTTCTCTGTGAAGGGCCTTTGATAATGCGCTCACTGCCCCTATTGACTCCCTGGAAGCCTGAGGTCACGGGCTTGGCTGGAGCCCAGGAGCCCAGATAATGAAGATGGTTTTACCCTCTTGAGACAAAGCCAGAGACTTCATCTACCTCATTGTGCACCGGGGGTCATGCGCTAACCACGAGGACTTCCCTAACACTAATCCCCCTAATGATGGCTTCTCCCAGCCCTTACACAAATCACACTCCAGGCAGAAGAAAGGCCGCCCAGTATTTGGCTTTTGAACTGAGTTCAAGGCAATTAAAGTCATGGGCTCAGGAGGGGAAGAGGGGGGTTGGAAATACCAGCATAGTGTGTAGGGCGACCGGACAGTTCTGCAAATGCGCGCAATTAGACGAACCCTGATTTAATGGGGGGAAGACAGTGAGAAGTGCTCCCCTCATTAAGTCTGGCCGTTAGAGGCCCTCCTAATAAAATTAAATTTGTGTTAGTTGTTTGGGCCACATAGCCTAGTCTGTGCGTGTGCGTGTCCAGACCTGCACGTGTGTGGGTTCCGCGATTTTGTGGGTCTTTTTTAAAGAGGAGAGGGACAGATCACAAAACAAAAATATTTTTAAAAATCAAAAACTGAGTGGCTGCTCACGCGCTCGAGTGGAAGACAAGAAGAAGGCGGTGTAGAAGGAGTGGACGGTGAACGTTCTCCCAATTACGAAGCCATGAGCCCCCTTCGGTGGGCACTTCTGCTCAGCTGCGTGGGCTGTGCACTGGCACAGTTCCCCCGGGCCTGCATGACGGTGGACAGCCTGGTGTCCAAGGAGTGCTGCCCGCCCTTGGGCATGGAGCCGGCCAACGTCTGTGGCTCTCAGGAGGGCCGAGGCCAGTGCACAGAGGTGCAAGCTGACACCAGGCCCTGGGGAGGCCCTTACGTCCTGAGAAACCAGGATGACCGAGAACGGTGGCCACAGAAGTTCTTCAACCGGACCTGCAAGTGCACAGGTGAGCGGGACACCTTAGGGGCGCGCTGGCCTTCCTGGGCAGGGCCCCGCGGGCAAAGAGGCTGCTTCTAGGGAGGAGGGAGTCTCCTGAGACCGTAGCCTGGGCTTTGGAAGGGAAACCAAGTTTGTTTCCCGTGGGCAGCAAGTAAATACGGCTGATGTCTTGGTTCTATTCTTCTGGTACCTGCCGCTATGGAATCTTGGTAAATAGTGCTCGGGCCAAGCCCGGCTATATGAACTCAGGCCAACAAAGCACTGGCTTGCCCGTTGGAAGCTAAAGAGCTCGAGAGGCAGCTTTGAAAGCCAAAGCAAGTCCTCTCACGACGGATTCAACGCCCTCCCTGAAACGGGTCTGCGCTTGTGGAAGAGGGGGCGGGTGAGCTTGGCATCGGGAGGAACGGCGTCGAAGGCAGGTGTTCAGTGGCCCTGGTCGCAGTGTTTCTAAGGATTTGAACAGGTCTCCGGTGGGGCCACGTTGTGTCTGGGCTGGAACTTTGCCCCAGTCGGAGAGAGGTGGCAGGATAAAGCTTTCTCAGTGAGCTGGGAAGGGATGATTGTGGTTAGGTAACAAAGGCTTTTCCCCCTCTTATCCAGGTTTGATATGGGCATTTCTTATTCCAGCGGTGCTCTCAGCGGGGATGAATCTCAAAGGCCGGCAGGGCACTGGAACTGCAAAACCACAAGCAACACTCCAGCAAAGCACCTGGACACTGTCCGACAGTGTCCAGTAGCATCTGGGTTGTTCCTTTACAAGTTCTGCTTTGTCATGTTCTTACACGGTACTGGAAAATAGCAAAGGACACAGCGCTGAACTCTGTTAAGGGTGTGAAAAGTAGACTAAGGAAATGTACAAAGGCTTGTGATGTGAACAGAGGAATGTTAGTTTTTCTAAACTTTAGCAATAATTCTGGCCTTGTAATCATGTCATCGTGTCATTAATTCTGTGATTCAAAGAAGCTGTTTGGTTTGGCCAGGAGTGTTAATTGTGACAAGGAGTTTTTAATAGCATGTTGACTTCTATGATATCTATCTTTTTCTATGCTAGTTGATCATTAGCAGCTATAGACATGATCAGGTTTCATATTATTTATGGGATTGGAAACCACACAATGCAGTACCTTCTTTGTCAGTGACTCAAAAACTCTTCCAGAATAGTGATTTTTGGGCCATTCATTGTTAGAGCACCACAAAGTAAAAGGTTGGAAATCTCCATGTTATGGAATTTTGAGACAGAAGGTATTAGGAAATCAGATATAACTGTTAACTCTCCCATCATCATCTACTTTATCTTTTTGACTTGGGTAACACTTTTTTATTTTTAAGGTGGGAAGGAAAGAATAGAGAATGGTGGAATAGAGGGATAATTGTAATCTCCCTTCCCTGAGTGAATGCTTATAAATATTTCTCTACAAGTGACAGTAACTTAAGGTCACAGTCACCTATATTCAAGACATAAAGAGGGATCCCCTGCTTTGAGAAGGATAAACATAGCTAAGAAGCAGAGGAACAGAAGGTAGGCCTGTTCTGTAAGTCCAGGCTGCAAGGACCTCACATGCCCGTAAGTGCCCATAGCCAGTCAGAGGATGTGCGGCTTCCTCAGGGTGAATGGTTTCCAACTCCAACCATTGTCAAGGCCATGGCTGTTTGAGACCACCTCCCAGGTTATGGCTCACTCCCACCCTTCACGCTTTGATCTGTCTAGACGCATTCATGACCATAGTTCTGTCCATCTCAACTTTGGATGGCTCCACTTATGTTGGCTAGACGGGCTTTTTCTTTGGGTCTCAGGACACCAGACGAAGTCTGTAGAGACCAAGATGGAAAGTTATTTGCAAGGTCTGTCAAGAAAAAAGTCCAGCCATTGTTAATATAACGACAATGGTTTATGCAACATTGATGTAACCTGGCAGCTAAGGGGAGTGGACTGGAACGTGCATGAGTGAACAATGACTAGTCAGTGGGGGCAGTGGACATCACGGAGTGGGCATGTGTACTGTGTGGCTGTCACCTTCAAAATGACTGAGCAAATAGAGCAACGATTTTGCATCCAATTTTGCATTAAGCTTAAACATTCCCCTGTGGAAACTGCAGCGATGGGCAACTCATGATTGGCAACTTCATCAGGACAATGAACTCACTCGTGCACCATGGATCAGGCAGAGTTTTTTGGTGAAGCATTAAATCTGGGTGCCCCACAGACCAGATTTGGATTTCCCAAAACTGAAATCACTTTCCAAAGGGAAGAAATTTCAGACCAGTGATGAGATTCAGGAAAATACAATGGGGCAGCTGATGGCAATTGGGAGAACCGTGTGAGGTCCCAAGGTGCCTATGTTGGAGGGGACTGAGGCATAATTGCTCTATGTTTCTTATATCTTCTTTAATAATTGTTTCTATTTTTCATATTACATGGGTAGATACTTTCTGGACAGACCTTGTAGTATACACAATAATCACTATGATATATCCTATGTCCCAGAGCGAGACACGTGCATTTCAGTGTATTCTCCCTAATGAGTGAGCTGCTTGCATTCCTAAGGTAGCTTTTTCATGGTTCAGGAGCCAGTCTTCAGAATTGAAACCTGATTTTGAGTTCTCCAAAACCCTCTTCTCTGGTAGCCTCATAATTACTTTGCAAATAGGACCCCCGGGATTTTTCTGGAGTCACCCAAAGCTTATGGAAGAGGTGTAGATTAGTTTCTGATAAACAGAGTACTGATGACTTTGAATTTCGTTAAACTAATGGAAAAATAAACACATCAGTCATCTGTTATTGGACAGTTAGGTTGTTTCCGTATCTCGGCTATTGGGAATAGTGCTGGAATGAACATGGGGTGCTAATATCTCTTGAAGGTCCTGATTTCAATAACTTCTGGATCCCAAAGTGGGAATTCTAGATTACACGATAGCTCTATATTTAAGTTTTTGAGACACCTTAATACTATTTTCTATAGCAGTTGTGCCATTTTGCATTCCAATAATCAATAATGAACAAGGTTCCCAATTTCTCCACATCCTAGACAAATGGTGTATATGTGCCACTGAATGCTATTTAGTCTTTAAAAAAGAAGGAAATTCTGCAATATGTAACAACATGAATGAACTTGGAGGGTATTATGTTAAGGAAATAAGTCAGTCATAGAAAGGCAAACACTGCATGGTTCCACTTATATGAAGTATCAAAATTAATCAGGTTGAGCAAGATAAATGACATTTTTAAATAGATTTGTATCTGCAATTATGTATTGTACACTTAAAAATGTGTCATGAAGGTAGATCTCATGTTAAGTGTTCTTACCATAAAAATATAAAATTAAAAAGAAGAAACATTAACACACCATAGTTTCTATGATCTTGAAGTTGGTAAAAGATTTTAGCCTATTTAATTAAAATAAATGCAGACTTTGAGGTGGGATGAAGCCCTAAATTATGTGCTCAAATTCTCTAGCGAGAACTTCTCTATTGTCTGTGGATTTAAATTGGACTCAAACATTATTGAGCTGAATTGTCAAGAAGAGCTGGATTTCAGGAGGCGTAGCCATTCACTTTACATATCATACCTGACAGTTGGCAGTTCTGACAGTTGCAGCTGTGTCTGTAGACTTTTGAAAAACATCCAACCGTTGTCTGAGAACATCTTGTTTGTGCAAGTGACTAAGTGCCTCTGTTTTCCAATCTCTGAAATGGGGATAATGATGAAACCACACTTGTAAAATCCTTTTGAGCTCTGTAGATGAAAGGCCCTGTGTGAGCATAAAGTATTGTTATTAAAATAATAGAATCTCTAATTAAAAGGAATAGGCTATTTAGCGCTCCTTATAAATTCACTCATCAGTGGTCTTTAAGCTTGTTTAGTCTACCAGGTCATGCAGGAACGTGCATTGTTTGGTTACCCTTAGTCTCTTTCTATTTTCACCCCAGTCCTAAGAGGGTATTGGACTTTTTCTTTTTCTTTTTAAAGTTTAGAGAAAGAGAGGGAGGGAGGAAAAGAAGGAGAAATAGAGGGAGGGAAGCATCAATGTGTGGCTGTTTCTCACGTGCCTCCAACTTGGGACCTGGCCTGAAACCCAGGCATGTGCTCTAACTTGAGTTGAACCAGCGATCTTTCAAGTCAAAGGCTGGCACTCATCCACGGAGTCACATCAGCCAGGGCTGGACTTTGTCTTTTTACATGCACTTTTTGCTCAAGGCCATACTCAAGGTAGACAGATTAGTATCTAGGGAATCCTTTGTTTTCTCTCTCTCTCCATTTCTAAAATAACCCTCATCTTTTGTTTCTGCTGCTCTTGGTGGATTAAGGGGGAATAAATGAACTCATGATAAATTGATGTAAGGAACTACGAGGAAATGGAAATTAAAGAAAGAAAAACTTTGGGTGCTAGGGTTTTCACATTCTCGCGTTTTTCAGTTGTCATCAGCATTTTAACAAATGCTAGATCAGATTTAGAAGCTGAAAAACCAAAAAGATCTGCAGAACTCTGGAGTATTTTCTCTGAGACGCAGTGAAAAATGAAGTTTTTAATTGACTATAGCTCCAGGTCACGGGGGAGCTCAAATCCAGACATATGCTTTCTTATTTCATTGCTTCTACGTTGCTTTTCAGGGCAACTCCGGCTTTGTGAAAAGAGACATCTTTGTTCACCATAATTGTGGAGCATCTCTGGCGTCTGAGTGAGAATGAATCATTTTGGCTTTTGTCGTCCAGGGTGCTTGGTCAGCAGCTGTTTTCCTTTCCACGGTTAGACCTGCACCTGTATTTCCTTGTGCACATGGTCTTCATTGCCCCTCGAGGAAGAAGACACTGTGCCTCATTTATGTGTGTACCCTCTTGTGCCTAATGGCTTTTCCTTAAAGATTTTATTTATTATTTTTAGAGAGAGGGGAAAGGAGAGAGGCAGAGAGGGAGAGAGACATCCATGTATGGTTTCCTTTCACCTGCCTCCAGCTACGGACCTGGCTGGAGACCTGGCTTGCAACCTGGTTATGGGCCCTGGCTGGGAATCGAACCAGTGACTTTTGGGTTCACAGGCCAGTGCCTTAGCCACTGTGCCACCAGCCAGGGCTCCTAATGGGTTCAATTACTTATGGGTTCCTTCACCACAACCCAACCAATTATTTTTTGTCCCAATTACATCAGGTCCTTAAGGTACAAAGAGAAAAAAACCCTTACATGCTTTTTAACGTGTCGACAAGGTAGTGATATGCTTCGCATCCTGTTTCTTTGCAAGACGAATTTCTAGGGAACTCCCTGGAGTTCTGCTTCCCTGTGGGAATCAAGCATTTCAAGAGAGCAAGGGAAGGAAATTGGCTTTCCGTTCCCTTGTGTAAGCACCTTCACCTTCTCTTCCATTCTACCGCCAACGTTCACACTCAAAAATTTCTTTCTGAGAGCGTAAATGTATTTTCCACCCCTCCTCCCCTTCACACTTCAGGAAACTTTGCGGGCTACAACTGTGGAGACTGCAAGTTTGGCTGGACTGGCCCCAGCTGTGATCAGAAGAAGCCCCTGGTTGTTCGACGGAACATTCACTCTTTGACGCCCCAGGAGAGGGAGCGGTTTCTGGGGGCCTTAGACCTGGCGAAGACCACCATGCACCCTGACTACGTGATCACGACCCAGCACTGGCTGGGCCTGCTGGGGCCCAACGGGACACAGCCTCAGGTTGTCAACTGCAGCATTTACGACTTCTTTGTGTGGCTTCATTACTATTCTGTCAGAGATACATTATTAGGTGAGTTTTTCCCCTTGAGATCAACCTATGTTATTACAGGTTTGGGTTTGGGGTGGGTGGGTGGAAAGGACCTTTAGTCGAGTTAATCAACAAGGGCACAACCCGAAGGAAGAGTTGGGTGTGTGAAGGTCACAGCATTGTCCAGCGCTGCCAAAGGACGGGCTGGGCCACTTTCTTCCTGTGCATTGGTTGCAGACAGGCAAAAAAGTGTTTCAGTTCCAAGTTGAACTCTTCCCCATGAAACTCTTAGTGCTCAAAGGAAAGAGTTGGTGAAGTGGAGGCAAATTCTTTTTGATTCCAGGAAAAAAAAAATATTCTAAATCCAGCCATGGAAGCCCTCTCTGACCTTTTCTTTGAATTAGAGGAATTAACTGAACATGTGCTAAAACCCATGCGCCTTCTTGGGGCAGAATTAGAGTGTGTTGGAATGATCTCATTAAATTCATAAGTGATGGTCTTTAGACATTTGGGGCATCATTTACGGTGCCCAGCACCACCAGGGCCCCTGAGGTTTTCTTGGAGTGGTATTGTCAAGAAAAAGCATGACCTGGCTGGTGCGGCTCAGTGGAACGAGCACTTGTCTGTGAACCAAGGGGTTGAAGTTCGATTCCCAGTCAGGGCACAGGCCTGGGTTGCTGGCCAGGTCCCCTGTCGGGGGCTTGCAAGGGGCAACCACACATGGATGTTTCTCTCCCTCTCTTTCTTCCTCCCTTCTCCTCTCTCTTTAATTTTATATATTTATTGTTAAGAAAAAAAAAAAAGCCTGAGCCGAACCCAGAAATGTAGTGCTCCTTCTGGCTCAGTGACCTGACTCCAGTTACGTTGGATGCTTGAGAAAATGGTGCCCTGCCCTTCTGGATCCTAAATATTGGAATGGGGTTGGGGGAGGGCCGTTATCTGTTAGGAACCCCATTCATCTAAAAGGTTCATCTTCATCCTCAGTCTTTTTGTCAGTCAAGTGAAAGCCATAAACACTAGTTTGTCCCAGGAGGACTTGGGTCCATCCCTACATCTGCTCAGTGCAGTTCTGAACCCTTGGGTACACCGGCAGCGATTCCCACTTCGGGCGCCCCTCATCCTGGGGGGCAGGATGGATGAAGACACCAAGCTCACTTGGAATAGCCCCATCCATCTTCATTTGGAGTCGTCTGTGTGTTCATCACCGGTTCCCCATCACTCAAGTCTCCCTCATTATGTAAAACAATTTCATTTGAATGTATAGTTTTGCAGTTCAATTTTCAACGACAGTTGACACACAATGCTACTCTCCCTCACCATTGCATCATGTCAAGTTCCCTCACCAGAACTTTAAACTTGATTCTGGATGAAAACACTGAAAAAAAAAGGACTGCCGGCAGCAACAGCCGTTTTTTTCTCCGGTGTCTTTTAAAAACTAGCCTCTCCCGTGAGCATCTGTCTTTCCTTATGGATAGATAAGGAGGTTCTTCTGGCTATAAAACCTGTACAGCTTTCCCGTCGTGACTCTGAGGAATTTTTGCTTTATGAGAGGCTAACCTCTCAAGAGGAAAAGAAAATGATAGTTTCTGGTCGGACCTAGAAATTAAATTTATATTCATGTCTGTTTCAGCTCTCTGAAGTTATTATAGGGACTTTGAAAAAAAGCTCAAGTTAGCTGAAGTTTCTACAAAACCATCAAAAGCTGTTAGAAAAGGTGGAAGAAGGATGGAACAGGCAGCAGGGAGGGTGTTCAATGGCCCACAACTTTTCAGTCAAACGGGCAGTTTCGGTGGCCAGCCAAATTGGTTTGGATGTATTTTTTCCCTCTTCTTTTCTTGGCGACCATGCTTGTCAGCTGGTAGGTGTAACCAACTGATGGCTAAGATCGAATCCAGGGAAGTTCTTTTTGGTTACCTAAATGCCGAATTAGACTAAGTGCAATAGATACTGCTTTATTCTTCATGAACCCACCTCTTTTATAAGTACATGCATTGGTAAGAAACCAGATAGAAAAGGTCTTTTAACACTCTATTTCATTTAGGTCTTAACGATCTATTCCTTGGGATACTCTGATTTCATCTTAATGAACGATGGCTTAAAGTTAACTGTACGACATGGGTTCTTAAAGCCGAAAGTGATCTGGATTTCTCTGGATCGCTGCTGTCAGTCAAAGTTTCAAGAGTTGAAGGAGAAGTTACCTTAAAAATGCCAGTTGCTTCTAGAATTGTTTTGTTGTGGATGCTGTTGCTTTGGGAAAGATAAATGACAAAAAGGATTTTGGGGGGACTAAAACACTGTGGATAATAGGCCTTGCAGATGCATCCTAGGTAAGGTCTAACTTTAAAAAAGAAAACATCTCTATTCGGTGGTTTCTAATGAGTTTCCCAATGTTTTAGGACCAGGTAGCCCATACAAGGCTATTGATTTCTCCCACCAAGGACCGGCCTTTGTCACCTGGCACAGGTACCATCTGCTGTGCTTGGAAAGAGACCTCCAGGTGGGTGGACACTCCCGTTTTGGTTCTTCACATTTTGGTACATCTGGCGATGACCTTTGCTCATCTTTGCATTACATGCTTTCCTGTTGCCCCCGATGGCATGAGTGAAATGACCGGGTGTGCCCTTTGCTTTTAGCGGCTCATTGGCGATGAATCCTTTGCGTTGCCCTATTGGAACTTCGCCACTGGGAGGAATGAATGCGATGTGTGTACAGACCAACTGCTCGGGGCAGCCAGACAAGACGATCCGACCCTGATTAGTCCGAACTCAAGGTTCTCCAGCTGGGAAATCATCTGTAATAGGTAATCACACCTGATCTGGGACGGAATCCCGAGGCCATGTTTTCTTACGCCTGAGAGATGGAGCGTCACTTTACATTTCTGCTTCTTAGGCACGTCGGGTTCTGTTCTCATGTTGCTGAACATGACTTTCCTGGGGGCAGGTGGGATTTTTAACAACCCTAAGCACTTGCGTGAAAAAGCAGAGGTATGAGAGTCACATGTGTGAACTGCATATGCTTAGCCATCATGTTGAGATCAACTATTTTTGTGCCAGTTGTATTTCCAGCATTTGTAATAGGGCTGGGGATGTCAGGATGAATAAAAGGTAGCTTCCCTTTTGAATACCATCTTCTACCTGCAAAGGTAAATTGCTTGTAAACAAATTATCGTGCAACGTGAGACTATCATAATGGATGTGCATGCAAAGCCAAGGAGAGAGGCAGAGGTGGGCTCAGACGTGTGAAGATGGTTATTCTGAGACTGCGGGAGGCACCGCTGTCACCCAGGTCAGGGAGGGCAGTGAGTGGGTCCGCGGCAGAGGGACCATCGTGGGTGCAGCTGGGGGGGGGTCTCTGGAAGCCGTCTGGTCTGGCTGGACAGCTGAGGAGGAGCTCTAGGTACTAAGAACACAGAGGGTGAGCCGCCCACAGCCCGGGAAGGAGCCTGCCCTCAGGGAGTCCTTAATTTGTCTCTGGCTGGGCACAGATCTCCAAAAACAGATCGCGCAAGAGGACTCCCTTTGTTTGTTTTTTCTAAAATCCTGTTTTTGACCCTGCTCACCTACCTCCCCTGTCCAAGGTCTTTCCACCGTTCCAGGGCACAGAGCGCCACTGTCAATGTCCCTGAGGCTGGGCACGCGCATGTTTTCTGGGGTCTAAGCCTGGTCTAGCTGGGATCCATCTTCTACATCTCAGGGTCCCCTGCTACCCTCCAGATGGTGCTCTACACACAGAGGGACCTAACAAGTGCTTTTTTATGTGACCGAGTACCATTTGGTGAAGCACCAATTCTCATAGCCCCCTGAGGTTATTAATGGTGTGTATGAAAAGAGATTCCTACACATTTAGGCAAGGCCGACTGAAATGTTCTTTGGTTTGTTTGTTTGTTTTTGAATTCCAGGATGACTCGGAGCTTTTCTTATGTAAGTGTATTATTATTCTTTAAAAGGGGCCTGAACTTATCTGACCTTGGCAGCCTCATGGGCCAGATCATCTCCCTGGAACACACTGGGAAGATGCCTTGGACCTCTTTCCTCTTTTTTTTTTTTGGCCTAGTTTTAGGTCCTGGCCTCTTTCGTCCTTGAGTGCACTGACTCTATTCTCATAACCCTGGTACCATCCTTCACCCCTTAAAACCCACACGGAAACCGCTTTAACATTTCCTCTCTAGCAATGAAATGACGTTCTGAGGGTGGCGTTTCAGACCACAACAGGCATACAAATGGAATATTTTGGGGGCATGGGAGTTTCTCAGCCTCCATGTTGACAACATAACCATCCTCACTGCCTTAGATCACTTCCTAAGATGGCATTTGTCCTAATACCCCCTCTCCATTTTCTTTTACTCTGACTGCCTTCAGTTTGGCTAAAATTCTTGGTAGCTTCACACAGGCCCTCCTTCTGCCGCACATGGCTTAGCTCAGTACCCTATGGTCAGCCCACTCTCTCTTCAGTTACCCAGGAGTCCGTGCACTTACTAGGAGTCACCAGCATGTCCGTTGGCCCTCTTCCTGCCTTCCCAGTGGCATGGTAATTCTAATGCATAGTTATTCCTGTATTGTTTTCTGCATCTACGTGTTCGGAACACTTCAACCCATAATGGCTTTTGGAGGTGGCCCTCGTCAGGCAACTACGTCCGACTCTGATTGGTTTGCTTGGCCCAAACTCTGGATGCTGCCCGCACACTAAGACGTATTCTTCTTAATCCCCGTTTGCACGTCAGCTTAGATGACTACAACCGCCGGGTCACCCTGTGCAACGGAACGCATGAAGGGTTCCTGAGAAGAAGCACAGTGGGGAGAAATGGGGAGACACTGCCGTCCTTAAAAGACGTGCAAGACTGTCTGTCTCTCAGCAAGTTTGACAAGCCTCCCTTCTTCCACAATTCCACCTTCAGCTTCAGGTAGGCGCTCGGAGTCCCGATGGCCCGTCACAGCCCCGGGAGATGCCTGTGCCTGTGGCCAACATGCACTGCCAGGGGGTCCAGGTCGGGGGAGATGTGTGCAGAGCTAAGTGATGGGTGGGGCTTGCTAGGAGGGGATGGCGAGGGGTCGGCGTTAGACAAGCCATCACCCACCCACTAGAACTAACAGTGCACTTTGAACCACTTAGCTATTTAAAGCCATTATTTTTTTGTATTTCTAATTTCTGTACATAGATAGGTACAATCTCCAGAACCAGAGTACCTCATCATATGTAGTGCTTACTTATTTATTTAAAAGATTTTATTTATTATTGTTTAGAGAGAGGGAAGGGAGACAGGCAGAGAGGGAGAGAAACATCAATGTGTGGTTGCTTTTCACCTGCCTCCAGCTACAGATTTGGCTGGAGACCTGGCTTGCAACCTGGTTATGTGCCCTGGCTGGGAATTGAACCAGCGACCTTTGGGTTGGCAGGTCGGCACCTTATCCACTGTGCCACCAGCCAGGGTTTATATCTAGCATTTAAAAAATATTCGCTTATGCTCTTTCTTTCATTTTTCTGTCTTTTAAAAACATTTATCTTCTATAGATTTTTTTTTTTTTTGTATGTAGGTTCTTCCATAGACTTTAATATTGGGGTCTGATACCTCAGAGGAGAATTAAAGACTTAGCGCAGCTCAAGTGCCAACACAGCATACTTGAAATTTAAAGGCCAGCTCGTAATTCTCTCTCTCTAAAAAGTCAGAATATGTATGTACATAAATAAGATTTTAAACAAAGATGAATGGGACTCCAAAAAGGAATGGCGATAGATTCATATTCCTCTCCCCAGCTGGGTTTTCTCTCTGTTATCTGTGTGTGAATTATATAACCAATGGGTTCTTTGGAGCCAAGGGCTGTGTAGACTGGACTTAAATGCAGAGGCTGTTAAGCATAGCAGGTCTCAGGGTCTGAGATGGGCTTGGCACAGTCCCCAGGGTAGCAGTGGGAGGCAAAGGACATTCAAGAGACTTCAAAAGGAACAAGCCTTAGTTTTGCATTGTGATAAAAACGCTTTTGACCCAGATTGCATTCCAGGTAGATTTAAGGGAGTGGCTCTCAAGGTGTGGTGCTCAGACAACCGTAATAGACGTCGCCTAGGACGTGGCTAGAAAGACATGTTGTTAGGACCCAGCCGGCCACCTACTGAATCGGCAACTCTGGAAGCGGGGCATGAACTAAGTGTGTTTCTCCAGGGGTTCTGCTGTATGTTTAAATTTGAGGATTGCTGCGTTTGGGTATAGTTACAATTAAAATGTTCTGAAAATAGGAGGTTCAAACAAAATAAGGACGGGGAAATTTGGGGATACGTTTAAAACAATCATTGTATACTGTATAAGTCGCACTGCAGGTCTATTTAGCTGAGAAATAGGAATATAAGATTCTATGTGAATTAAAAAAATCTTTATTGATCACAGGCCATGTGCTAGGCATAGTCTGATCCCTGACAATAGGACTTGGGGGAACAGTGCCTTCTAGGGGTTCACAGTCTGGCATGGGAGACCGATGTGCAGGTAAACATGGCCATACAGGACACGAAAGAGATACCTGAGCTGGTGAAGAGTAGCACCGAGTTCTCCCCATCCCACCTGTTTAGAGAAGATCGGGGCTGTTTCAGTTAATGAGCCATAACAGGGCTTCCCACTTCCATGACCATGTAGACTGGCGCAGAGAAAACGATCTTTATTATTTCATGACCGTTGTTCCTGATATGCTGATTTCTCCCAGGAATGCCTTGGAGGGCTTCGATAAAGCGGATGGGAGCCTGGACTCCCAAGTGATGGGCCTTCATAATTTGGTTCATTCCTTCCTGAACGGGACCAATGCTTTGCCACATTCTGCTGCCAATGACCCCATTTTTGTGGTACGTTCAAGCCTTGAAATAGATACACAATTTTTCTAGGTATTATGTTGGATTGACATGCTCTTCAACAGGATTCAAGTTACGTGTTTTACTCTCTGCGTGAACGATGGGAGGTATGCCTATGTAAATAAATCTTAATCTTTATTAATATTGGTTAGATAGCTTTTGAAGTCCCCTTATCAGAACCTTGTAGGTCAGAACTGGTTAGCTTTGGAATGATCCTAGAAAGGAGTTTACCATCTAGAGGTAAATTTGTAACTTAATGTAATGTAATGTAGTATTATAAATTATACCGTAACTGATCATAATTTATGTCATAAATTAGCACAATGACACATGATTTTTAATTGGTGAAATGGGTGTGGAGGGTACGTAGTGGGCTGGGATGGCAAGGCAGACATGATGACCACTGCAGGGTGTCCTGCACCTGGACACCCACAAAGTCCAAAGCTTTGTTTGGGTGTCGGTCCTGGCCCCCTCCCTTCCAAAAGGATTCTGTTTGAAAATCAGCCACCCCTGTTCTCCACATATCCTGTGTCTTCTTTGCAGTGAATCTTCCATGCAAGACACTTGCCAGAGGAGAGTGTGGACTTCTCTGAGTGTACAAGAACAAATGCGTCTACTTGCTAGAAGCAGTTGTAGGTTTTCTAGAATTTGTTCCTCTAGTTGCTTTCATCCTTACACATCTCCTAGTGGCAAATCTACTTGAGATGGGGCACATACGGTCACTACCCACCCCTCATTGCAGGAGGATTCTGGCGTTGAAAACAACCTGGCAGAGCTGAATGGACACACTGGGCTGGGTCTGAAAACTTGAAGGTCTGTTCTTTGGTCCTGTAGTTACCCAATGAGAACTGAGCCCGGAGCGGGGTTGCCTCTGGCTGGCCTAGCATGTGAGTGCTTGACTTCCTGAGGAGGAGATTTCACAACACCAGTGCGGGCGATTTTGAGAGGGTGTTTATTCACGCTGGGGACAGTGAACCAAGGAAGGGCTTTGGACAGAAGCAGCAGCGGGAGAGAGCCTTCCACATCAGCAGAGGATACTGTTCATCTGGGAAACAAAAAAAAAGTTGCTCAGGGAGAGAGATCAGGTGAATAGGGAGCGTAGGGCGCAGGGATCATGCTGTTTTGGTCCCAAACTGCTGAACACGCAGCATGGCGTGGGCAGGTGTGTTTGTAAATCACCCATCATGAAACGCTCACCTAGCTGGGAAGCTTGTACTGCAAGGCGCCCACCCTCCAGAAGGTAATTCTGTTTTTTTTGGGTCCCCCCCTCACTGTTCAAATGCCACATTTCAATAACTGAGATATACAGTCACCAATACATAAGGAGGGGTGACAACCCTTCTGGAAGTTGACTTTTTTGCACTGAGCTTGTGAGGAACACCATCACTTACTTCCCTTGTCAGGCATTCTTCCATAGCTGTGGACTTTGAATAGACGGGAGGCCTGACCCCCTTGGAGCTTACATTGGATTACTCAAAGCCAGGACTTTGAAATTGAAAAACCTTTTATCTCTCTGAAATTCTAGGCCTTATCATTTGATGTTTCTGTTTGAAAGAGGATTGTCTGGGCCATAAACTTTAAAAACCCATTCAGAGAAAAAGTTGCCTTCAGTAAAACACCTGCTTCCTGTTTTCGATCCCAAATGCAGCCACTTGAGACAATCCATACAGGCAGGAAGCTCCCAGTGCTGCCTGAACAGGGGCGACTAACCTGTAAGGAACCTCAGGCAAGACATACAAGTGCTATCTACTAAATAAACAACCCGAGCACCAGCCAGAAGGGCAACACAGTTAAAGGGGCTGAGAAGTGCAAAGAGCGAAGAATTCAGGCTGAGGCCAATCAGGGAAGCACCTGGACAGGGACCATTGAGTTCATTCATCCTTTAAAGACCCCGAGGTCAAAAATCAGAAGGGATGACTTTGCAGACTGAGGAAACAGCACCAGCTAGAAAGGTGCCGATTGGGGTGAATTGCACAAAAAATAGGACTTTGCACAGCATTGCCATCAGTCAACACGTACTTAATAAGCATCAGCTCTGGCCAGGCTTCATGCTAAACTTGAGGCCTCCAAGGTGAAAAGGCCTTTATCTCTGACATTTAGGAGTTAGGAGCCTTGTTAGGGGAAATAGGTATATAAATAACAACTGAAGATAAGTATAATTTAACCAGTGCTGTCTTTGGGGTATTAAGTCATAGTGGCGAATGGATGAATACGTTTATTAATGTACATGTATTGAAATATGCACCTCCCTGCTCCCATGTGACAGGCCCTGGGGACACAGAATCAAAGAAAAGCAGCCAATGCCCCTGAGCTCTTTGAAGTTGCAGTCTAGGCATAAAAGAACCAGTCACAAAGCGCCAGCTGAACGCACATTTCTAGCCTGTTGAGAAAGCAGGGTGATTCATGTGAAAATTTTGCTGTGAATATTTAAAACCATGTAATAATCGCTGTATTTCTGGACTTTAACAGCTTCCTTGAGAAAATCAAAATGAGTGCTGTGCACATTACAACATATTTAGGCTTTCTTTTGCTGGCATAACGCTGAAAATTCAGATGGCAGGGTTATAAAATGAGTACATGCAAGGAGGGTACTCAGGTGAGAAGAACTGGAAAATCCATTTGGGATCTATTTTTTGAAACTGTCCATTTATATTACAATACTGGTAAACACAACCTTTTCTTTCTCTCCTGTTAAAGCAAAAGCAACTGAAAATGGACTAGAATATGCATCTTGTCATCCCTGCCTTTTTCCTAAACTTTACTAACTAACCTCCATGTGTTGGAGCCTCCCATGATCTCAAACTAAAGTTAAATCTTTAATAGGACTTCCATTTGTTCACTAAAAAATGGAGTTTCCAATCCTACTTAGAGAGATAAGTCCTACATTCTTGGAAACTTAACTAAAAATGCTAGTAAGTACGTCACTAAGATTAGATTGGCTGTGCAGAAGTGGCTGGTGCCAAGAAGAACCCGATTACATATCAGAGGAAGCTTCAATCAGAAACAGCCTGATAAACGGTAAACAGCGTGCTCAACTGTCTTGCAGGTCCTCCATGCCTTTACTGATGCCATTTTTGATGAGTGGATGACAAGATTTCGTCCTTCTGCCGATGCTTGGCCTCTGGAACTGGCACCCATTGGCCACAATCGGATGTACAACATGGTTCCTTTCTTCCCTCCCGTAACTAATGAAGAACTCTTTTTCACTGCAGACCAACTTGGCTACAGCTATGCTGTTGACCTGCCAGGTAACCGGCACAACTTCTAAGTGACAGATTCATTCATCTCTAAATGGAGCATCCTCGATTCCTGCCCCTTCCCTTCCTCTCTCTCTCTCTCTCTCTCCCCGCCACCCCCCCACCCCTTTCTTAGTGGAAACCAAGACCTTAAGTTGAAGCATTCAGGTCTTGTTAGGCTTATTGGCAAATGTCTAGGATGCATATATTTAGTGAAACAAGCCTTTAAACTACTGGTTAAACATCAGACAAAAGACTGGTTGGGTGACTGTTGGTTTAGAAGCTGAAAGTTGTTAACAGACCTGATTTAATCCTGTACTTTGGGTACAGGATTACCCAAAGGAAGTATTTAATCCTGTACTTAATTTGACGGTTTTGTCTGAATTAGTCAAAAGCTGGCAGTCATTTGAAATGCCTAACCAGTGAAGTCAAAATGCACCAGCCACCTGTGGCCAGGGGCTTCTGGGAGATCGATACTTGAAGGCAGGGCTGGGATTAGGGTCAGGCAGGTACAACACTTGTCTGAAGCTTGAAGTTCAAGGCGAGGCCAAAAAGTTTAATAATCTAGATAAGGGATAATATAATATAATATTTATTTAAAAAAGATTTTATTTTATTATTTTTGGAGAGAGGGGGAAGGGAGAGAGGCAGAGAGGGAGAGAGACAGCCATGTATGGTTGCCTTTCACCTGCCTCCAGCTACGAACCTGGCTGGAGACCTGGCTTGCAACCTGGTTATGTTCCCTGGCTGGGAATCGAACCAGTGACCTTTGGGTTCGCAGGCCAGTGCCTTATCCACTGTGCCACCAGCTGGGGCCATAATGTAATATTTAAAAACAGAAAATTAATGGCAAAAAACCTTTGAAGAATTCACTATTAAAGTTTTCAGTAAAGACAAGCTGTTGCTGTTTTACGCCCCTGCATTATTTTGTAACGAGTCCATTTTTCCCCTTTACCCCACCCCACCCATGCTGGGTGGGCTTGTGAAGCTGACGGTCACCTGCTCACAGATTGAGCTACATGGGCTTCATGTGTATGTTTTTTAAATTCATATTTCTAAGTCATGTTGTTCAATTGTAGATTTTCAAATTATTTTTCCCTACTTGGTTTAAAATACAGGAGGACAATTTAGTTTATAAAGGAGTATACATACTTTTTGATTTGACCAGGCCGCCATAGAGTTCCATATGTCTTTTAAGGAATCTTGTTTGCAACATATACAAATAGTGAATCTTTATTTTGTACACCTGAGACTAATGCAGTGTTGTAGTCAATTACACCTCATTTAAAAAAAAGAAAAAAAAAGAAAGAAGGACTCTTAACCCTGGCAGGTGGCACAGTGGATATGAGTCAGCATGTGAACCCAGAGGTCGCTGGTTCAATTCCCAGCCAGGGCACATAACCAGGTTGCAAGCCAGGTCTCCAGTCAGGTCCATAGCTGGAGGCAGGTGAAAGACAACCATACACTGATGTTTCTCTCCCTCTCTGCCTCTCTCCCTTCCCTGCTCTCTAAAAATAATAAAATCTTTTTAAAAAATCTTAGAATGAGTTGAGAAGGAAAAGGGAAAACAATAAAAAATACTTTAACGTGTCAAGAAGTTGAAAAACACACAGTCCCTCTGTCAGTGGCTTTTCCCCATTGATGCCCATTTCAGTGTCACCAAATCTCAGTCTACAAGGTAATTAGGACAGTTCTTGAGCTCACATCTGTTTCTTTGACTTCAGATGTGAAGAAGGACAGCCCTGGAGTCTGTCTTCTGCTTTTTCCTCTAGTTCTGCATCTATTGCTGCTGGTTCTTCTTACTGATTGGAAATTTCATTTCCTTGGGCAGCTGAGGACATCTCTTTAAAAGTTTTATTTTTTCTGCACAGGAGGGTTGCATTTCCCCAGATACCATTTTAGCATGCAGTTTTACAAAGGAGTTTCTAACTCACAAAAGTAGTTATATATATACTTCCTTGGAGGGTTTATTCTGTATAAGTATTTACTGAAAGAAAAAATTTAAATGGAATAAGCTGTATTTAAATAATGGAACGTCACTTCCCACTTCCTCAAGAGAAACAATTGCGGATGTGATAAATAGTTGGTGAGGAAGGAGAAGATAAATTTTATTCCAGCCTGTGTAGTTTTGCTTTATCAACAAAATGCATGGAAAGGGAAAATTGGCTTAGTTTTTTCATGTGGGAAGCGTTTTCAGCCAATGAAAATCTCAGTTTGTGGACCTTTCTCTTCTGCTTTAGTTTCAGCGGAAGAAATCCCAAGTTGGACCACAAGTCTCTCGGCGGTTATGGGGGTGCTGGTGGTTCTGGTGGGCCTTTTCGTGCTGCTGGCTTTCCTTCAGTATAGAAGACTTCGGAAAGGATATACACCCTTGATGGAGACACATCTAAACAACAAGAGATACACAGAAGCCTAGGGTGCTGACACCTTACCATGGGGAAGAGGCCAGCCAAACTGTAGTTGGGATCTTCTCAATAAACAAACTAACCCTCGCTGTTCTCCCTTTAGCTGAAGATCTTTGGCATGGCTCCTTCTATTGGGGTGATGATCCCAAACACAGAGGATGCTTAGTTGTAGCTTGTGTGTGTATATGTGTGTGTGTGTGTAACAAATGCAAGCCGCACTGCTTGAGGCTAATTCAACCATCAGACAAAGGGAGAGCTGAAGATTTGTGCTATCTCGTAATACTCCCCCATGTTGAGTAAGGATCCTGGTGTTTTCAGAGTATGAAAAAAAAAAAGTTGACAGTGTGCATTCATTGTAATTTGCGGGTTAGTGTAATTTGCGAACCTGGACAAGATTCAATCTTTCTTAACCCAAGTGCCTCCATTTGTAGGCGATAGCAGGTGCTACAATAGTCTCTAAGCTCTCTTTTAGCAATAAATATCTATGCTTTTAGGTGCTCTTCTGATTGTCTTCTTGAGGCTTATTTTTCTTCTTTTCCTCTTCAGCCTTTCACATGGCCATTAAGGTGAAAATAAGCCTTATTTTCCAACTAGGATGGAGAATGGATGAATAATCAATTTGGTTCTCTCCCATAAAATAGATTGTGGAATTTATCAAAAGTCTGAAGTTCTTAATGGTAGACATATCACAAGATTCGAAAGCTGGATAAACACGAGTAGTATAGTGATAAATAAGTAGGTAAGGGGATTAAATTATAAAGCTTTTTAGTTAATGAATGGTCCGTTTCAAACCTTTTACCAAGCAAAGAATCCCTCTTCCCAGGAAAGGCTGACTGGGGAAGGCTGGTGAGCTTATAGTCCTGAACATGAGACAATTTGATCAGCATTCCATTGCCCTGCGATCTCATTGAACTAATCCTGAACCAATGTCTTTACGAGATATCCTCAGATGAAATATTATTCGCATAAAATGCATTTGGCTTATTTTTAAGGGTTGACTTTTGATTCATGAATGCTGTCCTGTACTAACAATTCAGCCTTATGAATGCTAAACAGTTGGCTGATTATTTAAGAGCAAACCGTATATGCAAAATAGAACAATGCAGAATTAAATGGCTATGTTCCACTAAGTAATCATCAGATCATGAGAGATAAGAATCTTTACCAAGATGTTTAAACTTGCCACCATGATCCCTACATCTGAAAAGTTAACAGCTACTGAGATTAGAAGGCAAATTTCATCGACTCCTGTCTGTCTGGTCCCTGAGCATCAGCAGGGAGGTCAAAGTTCTAGAAGGTGTCCTGCCTGTCTGCTCCTTGCATCATTCTCTATGGAATGGATGGATATGTGTAAAGAATGGGTGTTAGAAGGGAGGACCCTGGATCTGCCTTCTATATATGGAAGTCTAGAAGGTTTAAGAGTTACCCACCCCAGGGTTATCTCCTGGAATAAAACAGAGATGGACAAAACCCAGACTGAACTGAATGGGAGTCTCATAAAGCTACGGGTATGTTTGAGACTGGGCTCAGCAGATAAAAATGAAGGTAGCAGAGTCCTTACCAGGTGAAGCCCCACTAGGACATCTTTAGACACAGCCACATTTTGATTCCTGCCTTTAATGGCATTCACAGGAAATTCAACAATGTTTCATCAGCATGCTTCACTAGGGAACGTTTACACTCTCCACCCAGGGGTGTTACAGAACATGTCTTTACATCCAATTTTTAAACCAGATGAGATATAGAGTAAAATGAAGATACAGTTGTACATGGTATGTGTATTCCTGAAAAGTTGTGTATCCATCTATTATACATTAGAAGCACCAGGGGAAATTAGCTTTTATTAGATGAACTATTATGGATAATTCTATAAGGCAAATAATCACCTAGTCTAGCTTATTTTTCAGGTACATCAGAAGTTTCATACATCATATTCTCATAAGATTTGTTTAAAGCAAGATCTGAGGTAGAAGTAAAGAATAGTCATTTATACTTAGCTGCTTTTATCTATAGTGCTTGAAACTTACCGTAAATACTATATTTTATAATGCCTTCCTAAAAGAAATAATTTCCAAATGTTATAGTTCATATAAGAGGAATAAAATTTTCTAATATTACAATAAATCAGCGATGAATGACTTTTAACAAATTTAAAGTAGAACAAACTCACTGAGTAAAAAGTTGGTATTTATGTACATTAAATATTATACAAATAAACTCAGAAAATATCACTGAGCATTTTAGAACCATACTTCTCAATGATAGGGACAAATTCAACCTTGAATAAAATGAATACATAGGCTAAATCATCGTATTAAAAATTATATGTATTTGAATTATGATTTCCAAAGAAATGTTTTTATAAATCTAACAAAGTGAAATGAAATCTAATACAGTTTTCCTTTGTGAATTGAGTTCTCTTCTAATTCTAAAATGCTTTGACCCTACTTTGTGTCTTGCTTAGAATCTAACATTGTTAATTGTAATAATCCTAATGAATAATTTTAACCTCACATTAACAAGAAGTAGAAAACTTATTAAAGAGGAAAATAAAAATGTCACTTTGCAGATTATTGGTCATCTGTTATGCACTATTGAATCAAGTTAGACCTCTTGGATGTTACATGACTGAATTTTGTTCTTTCTGCTTCTAGTCACCTTCTTCTCCCTTACACACAAAAACCAAAACTATCACAGTGTCTCCCCCAAATAATTGTTCTCTGTGTTGTAAAATAACACATCTTAGAGGGGCTTAAATTTGCTCTTCTTTATTAAAGTACTAGTATTTCCTGCCAGAGTGCAGGCTCTGATTACTCACTTGGGGTGAATGTGCCATTAGCACCAAGATTTTCCTGATTAACAGTATAGCTGAACTGGGCTTACAATAAGACAAAACCTGCCCTCTTGTGTTTCGTTAGGACATTGCACACTGGTCAAGCTCTCACAACTCCTTTTCACTGCTGCGGTTCATTCAGGTCAGAGAAAAAACCCAAATGTTGCCTGATTTGCCACGAATTCAGAAATCAGAACAGATACAGTCCAAGACTTAGAAGGAAATGATTTCCTTGTGCAGGCAAGGAGTTCATGTAAGGAAGGCCCTGAGAAGTCCTTCTACATCTATTTTGAAATGTTAAACGTTCACCAGCAAGCCATAAAAATTAGGGGGAAATTTGGGCAAAACTCTTTCATGCTTGTCCAATACACACAGGGTAGAATTTAGTTAAATACTTATATGAACATGCCGCAGCTGGAGACTGAGGAGATTTTTCTTTTTTTCGATTAAAAACTGCTACTGAGAAGCAGGCAAAATTTGGAAAAGTGTTTGGAAAACACACCGGCTCAGTGACTTGACACCAGATATAAATACGTGAAATGGGTGTGGGGTGGGCATGTCAGGTAACATCCTTCGCTGTCACAAATTTGCTTTTCCCCACTAGACAGGTGGTCCGACGGTGCCGAGAACAAATATTTACTGGGCACCCACAGTGGCTTACATCAGGTGATGGACAAAGGGATGCAAATAATAAAGAAAACATGGTATCAAGCTGTTTTTGGTAAAGCTTGTTCTTCTAGCACGTACACCCAGGAAAAGATTAAAGGGGAAATGTAAGGCCAGCGCATTTATTTGTTTATTTGAAGACGTTTTGCTTAAGTGGAGAAATTGGGGGTTCAATATTCCAGCTGGCTCTAATGTTACTCTCTTTTTCTGGTGGTCCTCCCTGAACGGAGCTTCCCGACATGGTAACAGTGGTTAGTCTTACAGAGAATAGAAAAAAAGGGGGGAAACCCCCCCCAAACAAAAATCTGAAATTGGGGAGTCCGAATCAAAACACTTCGATTACTGCCAGAAGGAGTAGTCTTCCCTGAAGACGACTTATATTCATTTACTCCTTTCTAATAAATATGTTACTATGTGGAATGCTTTGCTGAGCACTTCAGTTCCAAAGCAGCACATTGATGATTTGTTTCTCCTTAGTGTCTCTTCTTTGATATTTTTATTCGCTTGTTTAGAAAGCACTTTTGTCCTAACTCTTGCCACTACTCAGAGTTTTTCCCCTCTTGGGGAAAAAAAAAAAATGCTTAGCCCTGGCTGGTGTGGCTCAGCGGATGGAGTGCGCCTGCCTGCCTGCCAACCAAAGGGTCACAGGTTCGATTCCTGGTCCGGGCATGTGCCTGAGTGGCAGGCCAGCTCCCCTGTTGAGGGCGTGTGAGAGGCGACCCCCTGATGTCTGGCTTCCTCTCTCTCCCCCTACCTTTACCCGGCTCTGAAAATAAATAAATAAAAGCTTTGTTGCTGTTGTTTTTGTTTTGAAATGTTTGCATTTCAAAGCCTTGCCTTTCCCACTAGGAAGGCAAGCTCAGCTAAAATGCCTGCGTTGAGGCTTGAAGCGAGCAAACGATCAGCCCTGACTATGGCACGGCGACCTAAGGAATAATCGCTGCAGTTCTGCGGGACCCTCCGCCCCCGCCGCCTGCCCAGCTCCGAGACTCCCCCTGAGCTGCGCTTTTTCTCTTCCTTGTCGGGCCTTCCACGATTCGGAGGCTTGTCCTGTCTTCCAGACCCAAGGTCGGCAAATGCGTCCCTTTTCTGCTGCGCCGCGGTGCGCGGTACAGTCATTCTGCCCAGGACGCCCGGCGCCGCGGAGGCAAATCCGTGTTTCTAAACAACCGTTAACTCCCAACAGCCTGTCGGTGTGTGAACTTCTCACCTGGCAGCTAGGTGGCTGTCTTGGACTTGGTTTTCCGCTTGCCGGAGCCATGATGCCACGCAGGGGCTTCTGTCGCTGGAGCAGGCCGCTGGCAGGCGGTGACCCGAGCTTCCTGAAAGACTTTGCTGAGATTTCTCCGCCGGCGCCGAACTGTGCATAGTCACCGGGGAAAGCAGAGATGCCAGGCTGTTTCCCTGGCTAGCTCGCTTCTGCTAGAACTTGTTCTTTCCTCTCCCTACGTTATAAACGCCACTAGAAAACATTCATTAAAAAGCACCCCCTGCCCTGGCTGGTGGCACAGTGGATAAGGCACCAGACTGTGAACCCAAAGGTCGCTGGTTCGATTCCCAGCCAGGGCACATAACCAGGTTGCAAGCCGGGTCTCCAGCCAGGTCTGTAGCTGGAGGCAAGTGAAAGGCGACCATACATGGATGTTTCTCTCCCTCTCTGTTTCTCTCCCTTCCCCTGTCTCTAAAAATAATAAGTAAAACCTTAGGGGAAAAAAAAAAAAAAAAAGAAAAAGCACCTCCCCCACCCCCTTTTTCCCCCCATTTAAATCACCAAGAAGTAGATGAACCTTAATTATCTTCCTATGTGAAATCTTGGCAGTTTAAGGTCAGGGTGCCTGAGCACGGTCACAAGTCAGTGTTCATTCAATACAACCTGGACATCATTCTCTCTGTTGACATTTGACAGGTTCTTTTTATGTCCCTTGGTCCTGGCCTCTGGTTGAGGAAATAGGAAGGACTCCCAAGGGTAGTTTTCAATGGCAAAGGGACACTTTGAGGATAAAGGTCTGGCCTGAGCGGGCATGGAAGTGAAATGTGTTGAGAACACTTTTTTTTTGTTTAATTAAAAAATTATTTTCTGCGGCAGGTGTATAACATAAAAAGTGTCATTTTAAATGTAAAATTCGGTGGCGTTAACTCCATGCATAATGGTAAACCCCATTGCCACCATTTATTCCCAGGGTTTTTTCATCATTCCGAACAAAAATTTTATACTAGTTAAGTAGTAATTCCTCACCCCACCTTCTCAGCCCCTAGGACTTCTCATAAGACTTGGGAAACTCTCCCCAGTTTCCACCCCAAGACCCTGAGACCTTTGATTTGGCTGAGGACCTAATTATTTTAAGCCAATTGCTTTATTTTTTACCCCTGGCTCCAGTGTTTTCTCCATGAATGTAAAACTGAAGGCCAAAACACTGTTAAAAGGATATTTACTGATGATTCTAGGAAGAAAAAAAAAAACCAAACAAAACATGTTCTCATCCCTGAACATTGTGATGTAAAGACACGAGGTCCAGAATCATGGCTTCCATTTTGCCTTCCTGAGGAAGAGCTTG
Organism: Noctilio leporinus; assembly: GCA_004026585.1. Classification (NCBI taxonomy): domain Eukaryota; kingdom Metazoa; phylum Chordata; class Mammalia; order Chiroptera; family Noctilionidae; genus Noctilio; species Noctilio leporinus. Next base: position 85,990 of record PVIW01004542.1, on the reverse strand, counting down.
GAACAACCAGGGGCACCCCACCTTTAAGATATATATGTTCTTTGGAACTTTGCCTGTGGATGAGGCTGGGTGGTTCGGACAACAGAAATTTATTTCCTCACAGCTCTGGGAGTTGGAAGATCAAAATCAGGATGCCAGCCTGGTTGGTTTCCTTTGAGGCCTCTCGCCTTGACTGCAGGTGGCCACGCTCTTGCTAGTTCTTTTCAGGGCCATGCCTTTGTGGGTTCACACCCCTGGTGTCTTTTTATGTGTCTGAATTTTGAGCAGACACGAACCACCTCATTTTAACTTTAAATTGCCCATTTAAAGGCCGTAGCTCTAAATATCATTACTTTCTGGGAGACTCGGGGTGGAGCTGGCACCGTACAAGGTTTGTCCTGAAAGTACCGGCCTTGCGCACGATTTTAATTATATCGATGTTGGCTCAATACTTTCGGGACAGACCTCGTCTGCCTTTTGGGAGGACAACGCAATTGATAGCGAGAGGATCTAATTCGGCCTGCAACAGCTTGGAAAGAGAAGCTGCTCAATAAATGCTAAGATACCTGTCAAATCTCGTCTGCGTGCCTGGTGTGTGAAACCAGTGCTAGAGATAAACTCCCATTGATTGGGACAAGCAACTGCAGCTGGAAAGCTCTAGACCAGGCTCAGAGGCTGCAGAGATCTGAAAAAACCTGAAGCAGGGCTCTGCTGCAGGATGGTTGCTCTTTTCTTCCTGATAGAAGAGTCCGTGAGGTTCCTTGATGCTCAGGTCGGGCATCCCTGAGCCATAGATGGTTTCCGGTGGCATGAAGACTTCTGGCCCCTGAGGGGAAAAGGGAAGAGGGGGAATGACAGAGGGAGGCACTTCCAGGAGGGCTAACCATCCTGCTAAGTCCCGAAGGGCAACCCCGCCTTTTGCATTTGGTGGAGAGAGACCGGGGATGCAAATGGTGTGTGAAATGTTAAATGTGAGTGAACTCGAAGCAATTGACATGGGGCCTCTGCTTCATTACCATTTTCATTTTTTCCGTGCCAGTGAAGCCAGAGAAAATGTTCTCAGCTTCCAGTTCTTTCGAAGAGATTAAGAACTTGAATGGTGGGCTCAGGTTGGATTTACTGCGGGTTTACCTTCGATCCTGCCCTTCCCTGAGTTTTCATTACTCAGTTTGGTGGGAGAGGAGCAGAAGGGGATTGGATAATGGGGAGGGAAAGGGTTGATTGACTCTCCATCTCTTTCAGTCCGGAGGTCCAGCTACTTACTGTCTTACAGAGCAAGCAAGAGAAATGAAGAGACTTCCCCCTTCCTCAACACATACCTAGATAGTTTTGTTTTGAATTCACGATTTTAACCTCTCACAGGCCTTTATTTGACTTTGCCTGTTTTACCTATTGTCTTCCACATACGTGACTGTGATAAAACACACTCTCCCCTAAATTATGCATTGAGACCTTTAGATTGCCTTACAAATTGCACGTTGGATTTGCATAGATGGTCAACCCAGTGAAGATTGTGAGCTACACTACACAGGGTGCCATCTCCATGCTGCTGTTCGGTTTCAGCAAACTTGTTAGGTGTTGTTCCTACTCAGTATTTATGCGCTTACTTGAGTATTTAATTTTGTGTTTACTCCTTCTGGTTTTAGAAAAGCGACTGAAAAATGAAGCGAAAAGGGAAAGAGTAATACTTGTGATAAATTTCACAAATGTAATATATTTTGGACAAAGGTGGAAACCAAGTGTGGGTAGATGTAGCATCAATGGAATGTAAACAAGTGAACTGTGGGTTTAATAGCAAAGGAATAGAATGGGATGATACCAATCCTGGGGCCAAAATGGAGGCGTAGGTAGATACGCTTCACCTCTTCATGCAACCGTGGAAAGAATTAGAACCAGATCTTACAGACAAATAGCAACCAGACCATCAGAAAATCAAGCTATATGGAAGACTGACAACCAAGGATTTAAAGAAGCCAGATTCATCCAGATGGCTAGGAGGGGCAGAGTCATGGAGACGGTGCAGAGGCACTGTGTCTCAGACAGGCGGCAGGGGAAAGGACCAGCCCACATTACATGTATTGGATGAAAATTGGGAGAGATACCTTGGAAGTGAGCAAGCTCAGCCCCAGGCTAGACGGCACAGCCCAGGGTTCCAGCAATGGGAAAACAAACCCTCATTACCTCTGGTTATAAAAACCAGGGGGGTTGGGGTGGCAGAAAAAACTGCCGAATTCTCACCACTTAAAGGGCCTGAGTGGTCTTAGAATGTACGCAACCCCAGGAAGCAGCTGGAAGGGCACCAATTGCATAAGGGGAATGGGTGAAGTGACTGGAAATGGGGTGAGTGCCAGGCAACTGCCAGAAGCCAGGTGCTGGCATTATCCCCAGCCTGAGCTCCCCACCACAAACACAGCCACAAAGTGGTGAAGGACATGGCCCTGTCCTGGCAATGACCTAAGGCTCTGCCCCACATAATTTACAGGTACCTTTGCTACACAGGCCATACTGCTAAGACACGTCAAAGTGGCTCTACCTAACACATAGAAACAAACACAGAGAGACTGCTAAATTGTGGAGGCAAATGAAAAAAGAGAAGGAAACCCCAGAAAAATAACTAAACAAAAAGTAGATAGTCAAACTATCAGATACAGACTTCAAAAGACTGTTGATATGGGCTCAGATAACTCATAGACTACTGCAAGAAAATAAAGGAAGAAATGAAGGTTACACAGAGTGAAATAAAGAAAAATATACAAGGGACCAACAGTGAAAGGAAGGAAGCTGGGACTCAAGTTTGAAACAAAAGAAAAAAAATAAACATTCAACCACAGAAAGAAGAAACAAGGGTGAAAAAAAAAAAAAAAAAAAGAAGAAGAAAAATGAGGTGAGGCTTAGGAACTTCTGGAACAACTTTAAATGTACCAACATCTGAACCATAGGGATTCCGGAAAGAAAAGGGGAAGAACAAGAAATTGAAAACCTATTTGAAAAAATAATGAAAGAAAACTTTCCTAATTTTGCAAGGGAAATAGGCATACAAGTCCAGGAAGCACAGAAAGTCCCAAACAAGCTAGATCCAAATAGGACAATGCTAAGATACATCATAATTAAAATGAAAGATAAACAGAGAATCTTAAAAGCAGCAAGGGAAAAACAGAGAGTTACCTACAAAGGCGTTCCCATAAGACTATTAGCTGATTTCTCAAAAGAAACTCTGAAGGCAAGAAGGGACTGGCAAGAAGTATTCAAAATGATGAAAAGCAAGGACTACAACCTAAATTACTCTATCCAGCAAATATGTCATTTAGAATGGAAGGGCAGTTAAAGTGCTTTCTAGACAAGGTAAAGCTAAAGGAATCTATCATTACCATGACATTATTATATAAAATGTTAAAAAGACTTATTTAAGAAAAAAAAGATCAAAACAATGTCTATTCATTTAAACTATGAAAACTAAGCAAAATGAACTATATTTCCCCCACGGGCTCCTAGAAGACGCTTAGCAAATATTGCTTAAGTAGTTGAATAAATAAGTAACAGTTTTGACTATTTGAATGAGCAACCTTTGGAAAATTAAAGATGCAGATTGGCACGCTGAAGGAAGTTCAGAGGTGGGATTACTGGTTTGAGACATCACCTGGAACAAGTGATCATCCCACCACTAAAGGTGATGAGACCTTAGAGGTGAGAAAGATGAGAGGATTAAAGAAAAAGTGCGTGGGGACAGCCATGATTGTGGTCCTAGAGACAGGAGACTGGGGGAATCTAGTCTTAAGTGTTCTATCTGCAGGCAGAATGATCTTGGGTAACCAACCTGACCCTTTCTGGCTCCATTTTGTCCATCTATAAAATTGGGGGCTTTGGGAGTAAATGATCTTCAAGTCTCCATTAATGTAAGGAGGGGAAACTGCATATTATAACAGAAAGAACCCTTCACTAAGAAGCAAAGAGCTGGGCCTAAGTTCCTTGCCTAACATTTGCTAGTTCTAGATTGTATGAGGTCTGTCCAGAAAGAGTCCAACCATTGTTAATATAATAAGAATGATTTGTGTGACATCCATGTAACCTGGCAGCCAAGGAGAGAGGACTGGAATGCGCATGTGTGAACAATGACGACTTTACTGTACTAGTCAGTGGGGGCAGTAGATGCTATTGAGTAAGCATGTGTACTGTGTGGCCGTTATATTGAAAATGACTTAGTAGAGCAGTGAATCTGCATCAGATTTTGCGTTAAGCTTGAACATTCCTCCATAGAAACTACTTGGATGATTCAGAAGGCCCAGTGATGAGCACCTTCACACAGCTTCATCACATCATGCCTGCTTGTGCAGTTTTCTGAGCAAACACCAAATCACCCAGGTGACACAGCCCCTCTACAGCCCAGGTTTGGTGCTCTGAGACTTCTGGCTTTTTCCAAAACTAAAATCACCTTTGAGAGGGACCAGATTTCAGACTATCGATGAGTTTCAGGAAAATATAACGAGAGCCGATAGCAATTGGGAGAGCTGTGTGAGGTCCCAAGGTGCCTACTTTGAAGGGGACTGAAGTATCATTGTCCCATGTACAATGTTGCTTGTATCTTGTACCTTCCTTAATAAATCTATTTTTCACATTACATGGCTGGATACTTTATGGATAGGCCTCAAGTTTCTTTTACAAAGTGACGATGGTACCTTTTACATTGTCGGTGGGTTGAGTTAGGTAACAGGTATGAAGACACTAAAAACGACACTGACACACAAGTGTTCCATAATCATTCAATGAATCTCAGCTAATGACTCTGAAGTTCATGTTTGGTGATTATAAATAAAGAACTGGAGGACCATTTCATTTCCATGGGATTTTTGCCTTGCTTAGCTTCAGAAACTTTAGCTGACACAAGTAAATAAAATGTAAAGCAGGGGATAATTTAAAATATCAACAGGATAAAAATGAAGCAAAAGGGGGCAAGGAATCGATACTGACATAATTTAATTACAGAGTGGGACACTCTGAGTTCCTGAGCAGCTAATTAAAACCTAGGGATACACCAGCTTTTCTAATTAGCAGTAGAGCCTCCAAGAAAACATACACACTCAATTGTAGAGATCTCAGCAGAGCATTAAAGCAAGGACATGGCCCCTCTGTGCACTTGGACTGGTCACCCGCCCATCAAGCCGCATCCGATGTTTATTTTGCTGTGGGCTGGTACCTGGTGTAGCTGTGTCTGCTTGGGGCAATGACAAAGGCAGGAAGAAAACTCACTGTATCCCACAAAGGCACACAGAGCATCAGTGGAGTCTCCAGGCCAGAAAAATCAAGAAGAAGGCTTCCAAACAGTTCTTAGAATAGCTCCTTTCAATGTCACGTATTCCTTAGAGCAGAGTTATTGGAAAGATATTACAGCCAACATACAGCCAGGATATTGATTTTCTCAGCCCTCAGGCCTGTGGGCAGGGCCAAAGGCGGTCACAACCTCAAGGTAGGGTTTCTCTGGGCTCCAGTAACCCCGTCCGTGGTCACCAGAATCTCACAGATGGAAAGGAGGTTGGGAAACATGGCTTTAAAGAGGTCCAGTTATGGCTGAAATCAAAAGACTTTTTAACAATCTACAATCTAAAATGCTGAAGAGGAGACTCTATAAAGCACCTTGTTTAATATGGACATGACTTAACCTCACAACCACAACCGTTGCAAACGTTGTCAGTTTTGGGTAGGCCCAGCTGACCAGGGGAGACCACGAAGTCAGCAATTTTGATGTTGTCACAGCAAACAGTGAATTAGGCAACACTCAATCATTGCCCCTGGGGGAAATGCAGGGTTAGGCTCCCTGGAGCCTCGGCCACACCATTTCCATCAACCAATCAATAGGTACCTTTGCCTTACGTGTGTTTCTGTTTAAAGCCATCTTATTTAATCTATATTGCTGATTCATTAACACTAAACTCACAGCCGAGGACACTATGACATGCCTGACCAAAGCTCACCCAATACGTTTATTTTTGCTGCAAGGCACCTCACAAACTCCTGGCATTTAGGAATACCTCCCAGGGCTTCCGCATACACTTGGGGGCTATTTCAAACAGTGACATCATCAACAAAAAGCACAAATACATGAAAAACATGGCACTAAATAGACTGCAAAGTGAACACACACATTTTCAGTAGGAAAGCTGAAATGAGAAAGCAGGGCATCACCATATGGTACTCCACCTTAGCTGGACACCTACATCCAAGCGACCCATATTTTTCACTGCTTGGTGCCTACACATGTCTGTGAATGACCATGGAAGTGTCTGAATATTGATTTTGGGGTTACAAATGACTTTTAACTAGTAGGCAAATTGGCAAACACACAAATCATGAGGATTGACCGTACTGAGGGCGAAGTACAAAAACACGTTATGTACTTAATTTTAGTATTTAATGTAGAGTTTTATTTATATATTTATCTTTAAACGATTTTATTTTTTATTTTTAGAGAAGGGAAGGAAGAGAGGCAGAGAGGGAGAGAGACATCAATGCACGGTTGCCTTTTTCACCTGCTTCCAGTTATGGACCTGGCCGGAGACCTGGCTTGCAGCCTGGTTATGTGCCCTGGCTGGGAATCGAACCAGCAACCTTTGGGTTGGCACCTTATCCATTGTGCCACCAGCCAGGGCTTTTTTCACTTTTTAAATTGACATTTTTTTTATTCCACAAAGAGAGGAAAATCTGTTGGTTTTAAAACTCTACATTAGCCCTGGCTGGTGGCACAGTGGATAAGGTGCCAACCTGGGAACCTAAAGGTTGCTGGTTCCATTCCTAACCAGGGCATGTAAGCAGTGAATCCCTATTGCTGATCTCAGAGTCAGTAATTGTAATAGAAAGACGGCCTGGCTAACCAGCGGTAGCAAGTTGGAGTTGCGATGCTTCTCCAGCAAACTCCAGATTTGTGGGTGTCGATTCACTTTCTACGCCCAAGATGCAACTGCTCCTGCTGGGTGCCAGGTCAGCAAAGTGTTATGGGACTAAAGGCGTTTGTCTGCCTGCCCACGTCAAAGCCCCACGGGACAGAAGCAGGAGTTGGCAGCCAAGAAAGTAAGGATTTATTAAGTGAATGGCGCCATGCCCGGAGTCACAGGTGAGCTAATGTGCAAAGACCTGGCTCCCGTGATGGCTTCTGGGAAATGGATTGTATAGAGGAAAAATCATTAATCATGGTGACTAAGGGAGCTAGGGTTGTGGTCGGGGTCATGGTCTCTACTGATTGGTCGGCGCCAGGGTAGGGGTAATTGATCAGTGCACCTGGTCCTCATGTCACCCAGGGAGTCACTTGACCTGGCTTTCCCAGTCTTCTGGGTCTGGAGCTGCAGACCCAGACCTGGGGCCTAGGTGTCAGCCCTCATTTGACTTTGTCTCTGGTCAACAGACCCCAGGCTTTGTTCCTAAGCTTATTTGTTCAGGTCAGAGCCTCTCTGTCCTAACAGCTTGATGACGAAGGAGTGGCCTGCAAGGGAGAGGGAGACAGGTGAGTCAGGGTATTGGAAGAGGCCACGTGGACTCAAAGGGAGAAAAGAAAAAGGTCATATTAAAGACATGAAGTTTCCCCGCAGTTACAGAAATGAAACTTGTACGCCCTTGTAAAGGCTTTGCTTACTAGTAACGCAGGTGCGTTTACCTGTCCTCAAGAGTGTTTTCTGCCCTCCAAGGAGGGTGACTGTATGGTCCCAGACAACCAGGGGTTCGGTTTCATTCTCTTTCTTCTTCTTTCTTCTTCGCCCTCCAAAAGCCTCCTGCCTGTTGCCTCATTTTACAGTTCTCTCAGCAGATACTGTCCTCTTCTGGAGTGTTAGGTGTGAATCACTTAAATTGCCATGGAGCATGTTTTTAAACACCAGTCAGGAGTTTGCAGGGATTCGGAGTCCCCGTCTGAAACTAGCGACTAGAGAGGGTTTAGTGAATTAAAAGAGGGGTTTGCAAACTAGATTTGGGGAATGTCCCGGTGAATGAATATTTAGGAAATTGCACCGGGAATGCCTTCCAGTGAAGCTGCTTACACTCCTTAGTCATAGTACCAACTGAGTTGCCCTCCTCCCCCTGTGCATTTCCTACAGTTGCATTTCCTCCGTGGTCAAGGAGGCAGCTCTGCGGGCCAGTCCCAGAATCAGAGAGTTAAATGATAAAGGGGCTAAAGTCACAGCCCCTTCTCCCCCCTCCTCCCCTAGGCCCCCTTCCACTGCTTTCCAGGCCAAAGATCAGAATTTGCTGGTTGTTTGCATCATTATTCTGCACCCCCCTCCGTTACACACAGCCTGGACCCTCCCTGGCACTTGGATTTTTTCACATTTGGATCTTCCTGTTTTGATAGCAGAAGGCTTCTTAGCAACGGCAGTAAGGCCCACTCAGGGAAATGAGCTATCTAAGGAGTTAAGGTGCTTACCTCATTTGCTTTTCCCCGCTTTCCAACCCTCACCGTCTCTTCTTGCTTAGTTAAGAAACATCTCAGAATTTTCTCCCTATTAGTCTCAGGCAGTTTAGAAGGGGGGGACTATTTTAACAGACATGGCAGAGCCTCTCCAACGGTGGGAAGATCGGGAGAATGCCTCCCATGGAGCGCTCCTGAAGTGCTCCCTGGCTGACGGCTGGAGCCGGGAAGAATTGAGTGGCCAGGGACTTCGTGAAAAGCCGAGATGCACTGACTCCGGCTCCAAAGAGTGATTGCAAATGAAATGTTCTCCTTGTCCTTTATGATCCCTGTGAGGCAGTGGGCATAGAAACAGGACTGGAATAGTCTTGTCATACACTGTTAATAAAAGCATATGTTCATTAACGCGTGTGTACCAGTAGGAAAAAGGAAGCGGTGTGTTCCTACTGGCAACTTTGGAGGCAAAGGGTAATACAAATACAGTTAAGAGTTTGGGGACCCAGTAATCACTGCCATCATCTGGTAACAGACTCTTTAACCGAACTCAGACTTCTGTGTTTTTAAGCCCTGGCAAGACACCTTGCTAGGCAACCCTAACATAGGGATTACTTTTCAAATGTTACCTTGAAACCTTTTCAAGACTGCCTTGGCAATATCACATCTGGCCCGATCGCTGTGAAATCTTTTAATAGTGTTTATGAAGTTTTGTTTTTCTTCTTCCCAAAGCTGATGCATAATCACCAACTTGAGTTGGTGTTAATGGAGAGTCATTAGTCAGCTGCGTCTTCAATCTGGGTGGAAAAGGCCAGCTCAGCAAGAAACCCGTAATGAATGGAAAGCGAACACAAAACACAATGTCCCCGCAGCCCGCTGTCTCCCCTGACGGAAGGGAACACAGCTTTTCCCAGTCCAGCTGGTTGATGATTTCTACGTACCACCTCCGGAATATCAGGCGTGAAATATCATGAGCTAAACCAGTGAGAACACCGCCGCTCAAAGGAGCCTGATGGGGACACATGGTATTTACTGTAACGACCACGGCTTAGGAAATTGCCATGTCTCCTAGAGGGTTAATAAAGGCTTAGGGTAAATAACATTGACGGAGAGTATGGAGGAAATGTCAAGCACTTTCTTCATTTGGCTCGTCACTGAAAACCTGCCTCTCCCCTCCAGTCCCTGCCCCGCTCCTGCCACCCAGAGCTGGGCTGGCTTAGAAGAGAATTGTGATGAGGCCAATTCAGCAGCGGGGGAAGGTGTTTTCTGACAGCACTGTGGATAACAGAGGGCTGTATGCAGGGTAGTAAATAGTAGATCGGGATTAGAGAGCTGTGATTCAGTCAAGAGGTTAGACGATCTCATAAACAGCACAAGCCACCGTGGTTTGTCTCGATGTCATCGAGACCTGAAGATGGAAGCAGAATTTGGTTGAGTCAATATTTTGCCCTGTTTGTTTCTCCGGAGGACGGGGAATTGCGGGCAGAGCCCTAAGTCTCCATTTGATCAATTATTTTAGCCCATATGTATTTCCATGCATAGATGTATAGCTTTAATGCGTATCTTCCCAGAGCTATGCAGTCTCGTTGTACCCCAGGCTATGCACAGGAAACGCAATTTTAAAAATCTTGGCAGAGCAAAACCATATACGGAAGTGCGATGATCATTGACTATTTTTCATGCACCTGGCTGGCAGTGGGGCCCACCCTAGACCATTATTTCCAGAAGGTGGCCTCTCTCCTTCCTTCACACCACAGCCTAGCAGATAGAACAGTTGCCTCCATCCGTCCAGAGCTGTGTACCTCTTTCAATAGCCACGAGGGGTTTCAGACTGTTGCATCCATTTCCTTTTAGTTTCCTTCCAGCTTTATGGCGACTTGATTGACCTATAACATTGTGTACATTTAATGTGTATAAGTGTACCGATTGCAAAATGATCACCACCAAAGCCTTAGCTACCATCTCCTTCAGGTCACGTAACTACCATTTCTTTTTCTGCGGTGAGAACATTTAAGATCTACTCTCTTAGCAACATTTAAGTATATAGTATTATATATATATATAAATAATATATATATTGTTAACTATAACACCATGTTGTACATTAGATCCACAGAGCATATTCATCTTATAACTGGCAGTTTGTGTACTTTGACCAGCATCTCCCCAGTTTTCCCACACCTTCCAGCCTTTAGCAACTACCATTTTACTCCATTTTTATGAATTCAATGTTTTTAGATTCAACATATGTCATAGCATATACTCTTTGTGTTTCTCTGTCTGACTTATTTCATTTAGCATGATGCCCTCAAGGTCCATCCACGTTATTAATAAATGATAGTTTCTTTCTTTCTCATGGCTGGAAAAAAATACGTGTGTGTGCGTGTATATATATATTTATATATATATAAAACCTTCTTTATCCATTTACCTGTTTTTGGAGACTGAGGCTGTTTCCATATCTTGGCTATTATGAATAACATTTCAGCATTTTTCTATATCTGCTGATTTCTAGCTATTTGGGACTTGGGCAAGTTAACTTATCTGAGCCTCAGTTTCCTCATCTGCTTATTTAGGACAATAATAATACTTCTTCATTTTAAAGGATATATTATCTTTAGAATAATGTGAATTAACATATGGGATGGTTTGCTAGGCATTGTTATTATTGGTGTTGTTTTTGTTACTATTTTTTAGTAGGTGTTATGATATTCAAGGGTTGAGTGACTTGCAAGGAGTAAGTTCTTTTCTGTCAGTGACCTTCAATCTAAGGAACATCTTACTATATGTTGAGTATTGGAGTATAAAATGAGTCTCCCCAGAATGTACCACTTTGGCATGTGGGCCCAGGAAAAACTTTTACCTCTTCCGAAGCATCTAAATGAATTCAGATAGGGAGCCTGGCTCGGAGAGAGAACCATTATCAGCGATAACTTTTTATCTGAACGACCTGTCTGTATGACAGGGCAAACATCCCATTGTCAGACATCTGCTCTTCTTCTGTGCTGTGAATTACCCTTTTTCCCTTTGAAGCTCCGGACCCCTATCGCTTCCTTAGCTCAAGATGGTATATACAAGCCTCAATTGCCCAACTTATCCTGGAATCTCATTGTTGTTGTGGGGCTTCCGTACATACGTAATTAAATTGTTTTTCTCCTGTTAATCTGCCTTATGTCAATTTAATCATTAGACCAGCCAAAGGAACCTAGAAGGGTAAAGAAAATTTTTTCCCTCCCCTCCATTATCAGCAGGTGGCACTTTTATAACACACTTTGTTCTCTTTGGAACACATTCTTCCAGATGTTAAGTGGAATAGCACAGTTTTATAAATCCAGTGTAGGAATTGATTAGAAAGTGTTGAATGTAGTTTGTTAGAAGCAGCCACTGAATGCGTAAAATTTGTAAATGACTATAAGTTAGAGTGAATTCATCAGCTCTCTGGCAACTTTATACCTTTATTCCTTGCATTCTGGCATACTCATTTAAGTGGGGAAGAAAGGGATTAGGTTACAGTTAATGATAAGAAACTATAGATATCATTTGATGCAAACATTACATGTCCTTCATGCTAGGGCAGGAAAAAGGTTGAGAACTCTGATATAGGTGGCCAACCTATCAATGATGTCAAGAAATTATTCTACATGTGACTCAAAAAAAACAAAAGAAAATAATTCCAGTTGTTATTAGACTGCTAAGAATGGCAAATGAAAAAAAGGAAAAAAAAGAACATTCCTCAAATCAGATCGTTTCAGCAGCAGCAAACGGACTCAAAACACAACTGGGCAGTATCAGTTGTCAATAGTTTTGTTCACTGACACGTCCAGCAAAAATTGCTGAAAAATAGGGTCAGTTACCTGGGGTCAAGTTCCCAGTGCCATCCATTATAAGATGAAAAAAAGCTGGTTTTTAGAGCAGGGTATTTGTGAGTTGGGGCTGTACATAGAGTGTACCTGACAACGTTCTAATTGGTTTTGGGTTATTGATTCTGATTCCAGATGCTTTTCAATACAACGAGTAGGCAGGATGGATGTAAATAGGCAGTTTTGTGAAGAATTATGTTACTCAGTATTTCTTTAGCTGGGTGGATATTTTGAAAAATTGTAAGATGTCGTATACACATGAGTGCAAATTGATCATGTGAGTAGCCATTATTCATAGTGAGAGTGACCACATAATTTATCATTCAAGGTGGAGGACACTGTGAAAGGGGCGCTATTAATAATTATGCTGGGACAACAGACAGAAGGGAGACTGCAGGACAATTTGGGACACACTGACATCTCATTTATACCTTGTATGTGAAAAAGAGTATCTTTTCATTTAATGTATCATAATTACTCTATTTGTTTTCTTTTTTTAACCAGTTCTATTTCCACAGCACCTGTTTGCTTCTTTCTTTATTCTTGTAATGCTTAGAGGAAGCTTGTACCACAACCCTTATCACAAAATTATACAGTCAGCTATTTATAAGTTTATTCTGTATCTCATAATTACACTAGGCCCTGGACTTCTTGAGAACAGTGTCCTTCCTTCCTTCCTTCCTTCCTTCCTTCTTTCCTTCATTTTCCTATGGCCTTTTTGTGATTGGCTTACTTCACTTAGCATAGTATCCTCAAGGTTCATCCATATTGTAGCATGTGTTAGCACTTCCTTCTTTTTGAAGGCTAATTTTCGATTGTCACTATATACCATATTTTCTTTACCCATTCATCTGTTGATGGACATTTGGTGCACCCACCTCTTGACAATTGTGAATAATGAGGCAAAGAACACGGAAGTGCTAATAACTAGTCAAGATTCTTATTTTAATTCTTGTGAACGTATTCCTGCAACCGTGGGTTGCTGGATCAGATGGTAATTCTGTGTGCGGGTCTTTGGTGAACCTCCATATTTTTTCCACGGTGGCTGCACTATTTTACATCCTCTCTCATAGGGCACAGTGGTTACACTGTGCTCTTCATCACTAACCCTTATGATTATTATTAATAATTATTATTGATGGTGACCATCCTACTGTGAGGTGATCTTGCTTCGCATGTCCCTGATGATTAGTAATGTTGAGCACATTTTCACATGCCTTTTGGCATTCTTTGTGATTTCTCTTTAAGTTTTTCATTAAGTGCCATTACTGCATATTGTCTGTAGGGAGTCTGTCCGTTGAGAGGAGACTTTCACAGCAAAGGTTCAGAAATGATCAAGGTAAGTGCCGGGAGCATCATGTGTTTCAAGTGGTATTGGATTTCTATTCTTTCTTCATTGTATTCCTTCCTTATTTCACCTCCTCCAAGCCATCCTACCTATATCACCCTCTCTCCTCATGAGGCAAAGGGAGCAAAGATCACAGGACTGCCCCAGAGGGAAAGATTTTGTAAGTGCGGGGGTACTAATTTTTATTTTTTCCCCAGACAAACCGATTTTAGTTGCACATTTCTCATGGCTCATTCTCTCTGTCTAATAGCATACAATGCAATATAAAGTTTCCCCTTTTCCATCAAAAAGAGAACCTTTGAACTTAAAAAGAAAGCATGCACTGAAGCTGGGCTCATCTTTGCCTGTATAAAAATAGCATTAATATGCTAATTCATATGCGATGGTTCAAACAAATAAAAACCAATAAAATCCTTACTGTGTCACTAGTAAACTTTTAATAAAACAGTTTATAACTTCTTTGAGTTAATGTCATTTTTCACATGCAGGAACTCAGTATATACTAATTCACAATAGGTGACTCAGGACCAGAGATGCATCAAAAGATAGTCGCAGTATGATTCTCCCAGATTTGGCTTGGAAAAATTTGTTGCTGGATGCCTGTGGCTGAGCTATGGAGCTGCTCTCACTCTCTGGTCTTATGTTTAACTGAGAAAACCATCCCAGGGTCTCCATTTGAATGGGTCTTGAAGGTCATTGACTTTGTTTAGTCAACAAAGCAGCTAACCAGGGACATGCTTATTGATTTTAGAGAGTGGGGAAGGGAGGGAGAGAGGGAGAGAAACATCGATATGAGAGAGGAATGTCCATAGATTGCTTCTTGTACGTGCCCCAACTTGGGATTGAACCCGCAACCCAGGCATGTGCCCTGACCAGAAATCTAATCCGGAACCTTTCAGGGTCACAACCAATTATGCCACACCGGCCAGGGGGATCATTGCATTGTTTTGATTTGTATTGTGGGTCTGACTGACCACCTAAATGGATAAACTACAGAAAAGGCTAATGTATGGGAAGATTCATGGAGAGTTGGGCTAAGCACTGTGGAACATTTGCTTTCTGTGAATATGATGTTTAAGCCAAATATGCAAATAAGGGGAAAGCAGATTTGATACACATTCCTATTTTAGGCATCAAACTTTGGTTCACAGTGGTTTTAAGTTCCAAACTATGCAAGATCCCACAATCGGTCGTTTATTTACTTAGAATTTTAATGTTGAAAAGAAAAATTTGAAACAGAGAGCAGCTATATTTTATTTCCATACATCTCCTCTGTGGAAGTAAACATCCATGGATTCCTGTTTATGCACTTGTGCCAATTCTCAAAACCCCCTTGGAAAATTCAATTGCATTTGTAATAAAAGACAAAAATTATCTTCAGGTACTGCCACTTTTCTGCTTAGTTGTTACCGATCTCAGTTCATATCACATCCTCACCTGTGTGACTGAGTAAGCTAATGAATCTCCCTGTGCTTCGTTTCATTCAGCACAAAATGGGCATTATTCCTACATCATAGAGGTCCCAAAAAGATGAAGGACGTGAAGATATTAGCATAGTTCCTGGCTAACATGTGGTTTAACATGCCGGTAAGAGTTCCCAGCAGGGCTGCTGTGTAGGATGGCCCCTTGAGGGGTATTTGGCTTCACCAGGTGGTCAAAGACTGTGGTTTCTGCCATTGAACATCACCCGGCCACTGGTTAGCCCCTCCGCCATCCCCCACCGCCAACAACCTGCACCTGGTCCCAGCCACACGGGAACACCTGAGCTCACCTCTGAGCTGAGGGTTTGCATTCCATCTGCCTCTGCCCCAAATTCTCCAGTCCCAGGTCCGCCCACGACTGTCTCCCTCATACCTTCAGAACACAGCTTGCTTCTCCTGGGAAGGCTCTCCTGGGTCACTTACCTTGTCCAGGCAGATGGAGCATCTGGGTTTCAATCATGGCTCACCCACACTCACCAAGGAACTTTGACAAGTCATTCAACCCAGGAGTGACAGAGTCCTCTTTGTTTACCTTCACCCCACATCCAACCCATCACTAATTGGGTTGGCTTTGAGCTAAAGTACATTTTCAAACCATCCGCGTGGATCAGCTGTGGCCTCCCCAGTGACACTCCTCACATCGCTTATTTAGTCCAATCAATGAATATCTCCTTTATCTGTTTACTTTTTTGTTTTCTGCCTCTACCACCAGAATATAAGTAGCAGTGATACTGTACATCTTGTTCTCTTATGCATTCCCCGGGTCTTCTAAAACGAGGCCTGTAAAATGGCTCTCAAAATAGTTGTCGAGTCGCATGGACAGATAAATGAGTGAATTAAAATAAAAACAGAAGAGCCTCCCTCCTTATCACCGTCCCATTTCCTGTTTCGGTTCCTTCAAGACATCTCCCAGTTTCTCAAATCAACTTGTTTTACTTTTTTGTTTTTATTAAATGTGCTGGTGTGACATTGGTTAATGGGATCATATAGGTTTCAAGTGTACATTTTCTATGATACATGATCTGTATATTGTATCGTGTGCCCACCACCCAAAGTCAAATCTTCTTTGGTCACCAGACACTTGACCCCCTTCACCCTTCGCTACCTCCCCAACCCCCTTTCCCTCTGGTGACGACCAGAGCGTTGCTTGTGACTATGATCTTTTATTTATTTACTTTTGTTCATTTGCAGCCTTCAGTTTTATATCCCACACATGAATGAAATCATGATTCTTGACTTTTTTCTGACAAAATCAGTTTGTTTATTATTTACCTTCTGTTTATCTGTCTCTCACTTACCATAATCTATGTTGTCTGAGAAAAGAAATCTTGGTATCTTGCTCTGGCACTCAGAAATGTGTTTGGTATGCAATTAATTGCTCATTACATACCATTGAAAGACTACATACTATTATTGCCTAGGTCAACCTTTTCTTTTACTTAAAAATCCATAGAGGCTTGCTCTTATTGAAAGGCAGACAGCTTTATTCAAGGTCAATATTCTTCCATTTGCCCTGAATACTGTTTGTTAGTGTTCTTTCTGTTTCTCTCCAAACTTGAGCGCTCATAAGGTGAAATGTCCATTTTCCTGCTCTGCTTTATGTTTTAAGATGGCCAAGACTACAAGCTGCTTGAAGAAAAATGTTTGTTCACACGTTTATATCAGCGAATAAATGTGTCTATGGAATGGAAACTATGTGTGTACTAAATAGATTGTGAACGTCTATTTGAATAAATGAACTTGTGGCTCGATCTTTTTTGCTCTCATGAAACAATACTCCATGTCTAATTGCCACCATTTTACAAGTTGGTATTTCAAAAACCAAGGTTGTCTTTCAAGGTTGTGTGAAGGTTCTGACTATATCTCAGCCCATTTACCCAAAGAGTTAATTAAATGAAAGATTGTTATTACTGGATAAAAGTGTCTGTGGTTTTATTTTTTTTCCAAACCCATTTGGCTGTTTCTCCTTCCTGTGACATTGCTTTTGGTTTATTTCCAAATAGAATTTGTTATATTCTGGCTGTAGATGAAATTATCCTTAAGTTCTTTAATTGTTTGTAGAAATCCTTTTTCTCAATATAGAGATCAACATAGCCATAATGTGAACTGTTATAATGTTGTTTATAGTTAAATGGCGTATTCTTGATAATTTTATTTATAAGGGTTCCTTTATTTAAAAGACCACCTTAAAAATAAGTGATATATCTATAATAATTATGGTGACCTTAGTAAAAATGAATACTTTCCAACTGGTAGTTTTGACAGCCAGTATCAACACCTATGAGTAGTGTTAGTACCAAGTATGTGTTTAGCAAATACTTGTTCAATGAATCTTTAACAATGTTATTGTTAGTTCTTTCACATGCTAGCTTTATATTTTTATGACCTCATAAAGTATTGACATCAGTTATTATGCCACAAATCTTTATCTTAGAAAAGAAACCAGTACAATGGAAGAGAGATATAGTATCTCCCATACATATCTGAAAAGCTGTAAATATTCTAAAGTTTTAAATGTTCATGATTTTGAATGCCAGGTGTACTTTGGTGAGCGGTGTTGATTTAATCTATGGTTCCTGCTCTCTTCTTTTCTTCCTTGATAGTACAGTTTCTAAAAAGGTCTTACACAAACAGAAAAATTCAAAAGGTCCAAAATTTCAACTCTGACGATAATTAAGACAATGCAGAGAGGGCACCGGTAGATTTTTAAAAACTATTTTAATACAAGATTAATAGCAATTTTCTATCCAAATCAGAAATGAAAAATCTCAACCTAAATAATATTCATTCGACAGTCACATAAATTGTAGGTTTTATTGGTGCACACATTTTTTTCCTCACTTTCAGGCCACCGTTCGGTTTCTTTTCATGGATGTACCTCCTTGCAAGGTCAAGGAGTCCAGTAACTTTTCAGCTTTGAATGAGGTTCTCATGCCCCATGCCAGGCTGAGGCCCTGTGTCGCAGCAAATCACGAGCTAGCAACCTCCAGAACACAGCCAGATCAATACTCCATTTGTATAATTTGGCCGAAAACTAAACACTTGCTAATGTCTCCCCCCAGGAGGAACACGTTGCAAATTGACAAGTTATGGGTCTCCTTTCCTCTTCTGCTGCCCAAACTAAACTGCCTGTTTTTGTTTTTGTTTTGTTTTTTTTTTTGGTTTGTTTGCTTTTTTTAAAGTTCAGAGTCAGGCCTGGGAGTGACTGTAAGTAAATGAAAATGAGTGTGAATTTCTGCAAGTTTTGGCTACGTCAAAACTTACATTTGCTAACACTTCCACATTTCATTAAAGCACTTGACAATTAGCCTTGCAAAGAGAAGCAACAAAAGAATCACAACTCAGGAATTTGCTAGGTTTTTATTCCTCCTTGGGGACTTTAGATGGTGTTCAGTGTGTAGCCAAAACATGTATGTAATGGCTAAAGAATTAAAGTAGGCTAACGTCTGCAGCAGGGAACATAAATTAAATATCAGGGTTCTGCGTCCAATAATATCTTCAGTGTGTTTGAATTATAGAATGTTACTTTTACAATTAATACAGCTTGTCAATGAATAGTAGTGTTTTTCAGTGTAGACAAAGTAGTATTTTCTATTCCTTACAATTAAGCAGGTAATACAAGCTACATATCTGGGCAAGTCCCTGTAAGGGGGTCAGATTGCTATTGCTAACGTTGGTCTAGGATGGCTATCATCAAAATATAGACTTGACCTTCAGTAAAATGACAGAAGGTTGTCGTGGCTGTCCTTCAATACAGAACCGGAAGCAGAGCTCTCATTCATGAATGAGTAATTCATTCTTCTCTGCTAAAGACTTTAGCCTCTGTTTAGTTTTTGTCGTAACATATACAAAGTCTAATATACACCAATTACAGACGTGTATTTCTGTTAGAAAAATACATATTATAACTAAACATGTAAATAGAGGCACTTCAATAAGCTAAGTGTTTGCAATTCTGAGCATCACCTGACAATTCCTAATGTCTGATTTCAGTGAGCCCATTCCTCTCTACTTGAAACAGAGGTTATGGTGTCATTACAGAACTGAGGGACATCAAAGCAAAGACGTCAGGTCATGAAAAATAATGGAGCATCCTTGCTTCCCCTATCACAATGCTGAAATGAGAGAAATTAGCTTGGTGGGGTATAGTGAGGTGATTCCAAAATAGGGTAACTAGATTCAACTAATTTTCATAAGGCAAAAAAAAAAAAGTTAAATTAGGCTGAAAGTCATATGACATATTGGGATGATGATAAAAACCAGAAAGCACAATTCGAAGAACATTTTGACCACATTCATACAGGTGACTAATATTGTGGCATCATTAACTGATAGTCCTTCCAGCTCTGCCTGGCCCAAATGGATCACTATGTCTAACAGGCATGAATATTATTAATAACTATGGTATTAAAACAAATGAAGCAGGTACATATATTTTATCTGTGTGTTTCATGTATGCAGAACATGGGTTCATATTCATTAATATAATGTGTATTCATACACATGCACAAAACCATTTTGGGGTGAAAACACAAGGAACACAAGGCATCCTGATCTACTCCACAGAAGACAATGCAGACACATTTTCCAAAGGAAAGACCTGGAGTTTAAAGCCATGAAAGCAAATTATTACTCAAATATTCTGGCAAATCAAGGTTGATTTCATTTGTATTGCACCTAAGTTATTTGGAGAAAGACAACACTGATTTCTGAACATACAATGCAACAAGCGACATGAATGATTGGTCCTTCATGGAGATGTTCTATGCATAATTGGTGATACAAAGCCAAAGTTTGGCAGTGAAATGTGTTTGTAGACAGACGTAAGGCTGAAGTACAAGCTAAGTGTTAAGTTCATGAAGAGTTAAATGAAAAGATGCCGCACAGTCTCTCAGAGTCCTACGTTTCCTATTTCATGAGGCATACAATAGCAATAGAGGCTTCTAAATCCTTTGTTTTGCAAAAGTGCTCAATTATGCTTGATCCTCTTGTGACGCACATATTCTACTTAAATGTGATGACTAAATCAATAACTAATTGTAATTTTGATCGAAAGGGGGATCGAAAAATGCCATTTATGTGTCGTTACTGTCAAGGGGTTAATTAAAATGTGACTAGGACACCATAGTGTCTCAAAACCCTACTCTTCCCAACCGAGATGAGTCACAAACACCAAGAAACACATGGGTAGCCAACTGCACTCATCAAACCCCAATTTGGTTAATTTTGCTTCTCTGTGTCAGGGGGAGCATAGGGCCTAGCTTTGGCACACTTGGTGGGTCCCTTACCTTGTGCCTCCAAATCGGCCACTTAGATTAGGACATGTCTCTGAGTGCCAAGCGGGAATCCTAGGCTGAAGGCGCGGTACGTGAAAGCAATGGTTTTGTGTGAACAACACATTCTTTACGCCTATAGTTTCCACCACCAGTGAAGTCCTACCTGTCCACAGTTCTCTCCATGAGCTTGGTCCAGCCTGCAGCACCCAGGACAAAGCACGCTCATGCAAACGGGGTGTGCCCTGGCGAACGTGTACTAAGTGGACAGTTAGATACGTAAAAAGATCTCTTTCTTGATTCTTGGTGCTCACAGGTCATCGAAGAATCCCTTCTCTGAGCAGCACAAAACAAGAAGAGCTGGTTGACAAAACATTTTCGTTACAAAGGTGTGTCAACCCTGAGCTTGGAATTAAGAAGTTAAAATCTGTGATTTATATATATATATTTATATAGATATAAAAATAGATGATCATACTAAGACTAAAAAAGTGAAAGAAATCTCCATGTCATTACTATATAGATATATTTTTTGTCTTGACTTCTTTTGTTGTTGTTATTGTGAGTTTTTTTCCTAAGAGAATGCCCTTGTGATGCAGAATCCAATGGACACAAAGCAAATAAACAAAACACTCGCTGATGGATGGATCTAACTGCTTATCAGTTGATTAAAACAACTCTTTCTTTGGGAGGGTCATGAGCCTAGGGGCAGAGACGGAATTGATGTCCAACCTGCGGCGGGAAGCAAAGCGCTTGTGTTGTTGATGCTTATTTTCAATTCAGACCCGGGGGAGGACGAGCGGATGGGGATGCCCACTAGTAACCGAAGAGGAAGGGGAACGCCTGTGCCAGTTGGATCCAACGGACAGACGTGGAGAGAATGAAGGACAATGGTACCGTTACTGCAATTAAAATCGGGGAGGGTGAGAGAGAGAGAGAGGTGCTGAGTTGTTAGCAGTATTTTGCGTCCCGTTAAAGACAGAATCCTAAATTTAGTATCGGTCCCTCTGAATCAGTTTGGTGTCGTGGGGTCAGAGTGCAAGACGGTGCCTCCAAGACAACAGTGGATTTTCATTACCCTAAAAACATTTTCAAACTTCCTCCCCATCGTGTTTTTTTAAAAAAATCTGATTCGTGAGTCCCACAAAAGCTTACATGGCGCGGTGCCTGGCAATGCTGCGCCTACAGCGCTAAAGCTCTTTTATTTTTCTCTCCTGTTTGCTTCTAGGTTGAAAACACTGTCGCCTTGGGGGTCTGGCCTGATTTTACAAACAAAATTATTTTCTTCTTCCTTTTTTTTAAAAAAAGTTGTTATAAACGGGGAGAAAGAAACCCACAACGTGGGGTTCCTTTCCTTCTGCAGCATAACAGCAAATGAAGGTAAGAAAATCTCCTGGTACGAAAGATCCGAGTAAGAATTCTCTAGAATAAACAAGGTCGGCGCACCGCGCGCACCGGCACCCGGGACTCTTTGGGAAGATGAGCGCGAGGCGGAGGCGGCTCTGCGCTCCGAGAGGCGCTGCGTGTTGGTGGCGCGGTCCGGTGGTAGCCGAGAGTGTAAGAAAGGGAGGGAGCCGGCTGTTCAAAGAGCTAAAATGCAGTTTCCTCGGACGCCAAAGCCGGGATTATCTGCACAGTCTCTGCAGGGCCAGGGCGACGCAGGCGAGGGCCGCTGAGAGCCGCGAGGGGCCGCGCCGCGCCGCGGACGAGTCCACTTCTCTCCGGTCGGGGTCTACGGCGGGCGCCTCGGTGGTCACGAACTCGAACTCCGTGGGACACACATCATCCATGCACCCACTGCCGCTCCCAGAGCCGCTGGACTCGTCGCCTGGGGTGGACAGATGGACCCAGAAAGTTAGCCCACAGGCTGGAAAGGCTGGAGGCGGGCAGTAGGTTTGGGGGTGATGGAGGTGATGGGGCCGATGGGAGCGATGGGGGGCGGGGCCATCACCCCCTACCTCGAAAGCCCCCCCCCCCCCCAAGACCTCAAGGGGCCACCTTTCAGTGGGCCGCTATGTGATGGGTAGGGTCACTGTGTCAAGAATAGAGGTCAGAAAACGCAGTGGTATGGAGGCCAGTTACCCACCTCAGGAACACGTGACTTCCAGCCCTAAGGCGTGGGGCCCTGTCTGTCACATTGTCACACATAGGAAAGATACTAGTATTGCTTCTGGCCAATATTTAAATTGCTTTAAGAAACTCCCGTCTTTTTGTACCTCGGAGCCATGGTTCTTAGCGGTTAGCATGCTTTTAGACAGGATTTTGGAAAGGGTTATCTTTTTTTAAAAAAAAACTATGATTTTATCTATTTTTAGAGCAAGGGGAAGGGAGGGAGAAAGAGGAGGAGAGAAACACCTGTGGGTGACTCTCCCACACCCCCAACCGGGGGCCGTGGCCAGCAACCCAGGCCTGTGCCTTGACCAGGAATCGAACTGGCCATCCACCCCTTTGTGGAACAACCCGCAACCCACTGAGCCACCAGCCTGGACGGGAGGAGGAATAATAGTAGAGGAAACAAGGCAAGTGAGAAGTCAGAGGAGCAGAAGCTCACAGCTGTGGAAGACACACGTTGTTCCCTTGGCGGCTTTTTCCCACCTCTGTTGCTCTAGGAACAAGGTTAGACTTGGTTCCAACCTGCCTCCCCCTTTAAGCCAGGGGTGATTAACTGATGGTTTGCAGGCTGATCTGGCCGGCTGTTGGCTATCCCATGACCTGCAACGCCAGAGTGGTTTTTGTGTTCTCAAGGGTTTGGGAAGAAAACAAATAAATGGAAAATAATAGTACTTTGTGACACGTGAAAGGTGTCACGTGTGGGCCTCGGAACTGAGCATGATTTAGGAGAGGAAACCTTGCCATTTCCTGCTTGAAGGCAATGCCCTGAGGCCCAAAAGCTCTGGTCTGAGCGCAGTATCTTTCTGGATCATCCAACGGGCCCTGGGGCTGCTCTATTTTCACTTTGTCCTGCTGGGTTCTGTCCTGTTTCATAAATGCTGCGTCGCAGACCTGGGTCCACCTTAGCTCCCTCTATTCCCAACTGGGTCTGGGTCGTTCATTTGTCTTCCTGTTTCCTGCTGGTGCCTCCCACGAGGCTGTAAACTCGTGGAGGGCAGAGACGGTGAAACTGTTCACTTCTCATCCCTGCTGCCTTTCATGGTCCCTGGCATACCGCAGGTGCTCAATAAATAACCTGCTGACTACCTAAACGGGCCTTGGGCAATTCACGTGACTTCTGCCAGTTTCCTCATGTCATCAAATATGGACCGGAAGGGTCACCTTGCAGAGTGTGTGAAGACACCCCGATCAAACATGTGTGGGCACCCACCCCAGCGCTTGCAGTGATGCCTGATGGGAAAAAAGAGGTTCCTACGGCAAAGGCAACCTAGATTTTAACTTGTTGCATTTTCTGTATGTGAACGTGGGCCAAGCAGTTAGGCTAGCTTAGGCTCTGTTTCTTCTTTGCTAAAAATGAGAATAATCTTGTTTCTTGTACAGAATCGTTAAGAGGTATACGTGAGATGATACTCCTGGAAGGACTTGGGAAACTGTAACCCTGGAAATGTCACTTGCTCTTTGCCCCACGTGCTCAGCGGGTCCCTCCAGGAGCCCCAGCTCCTCCTTGCTGGCCTGGTGATGATGGTGATGAGCTTGCTAATCTGCTCTTGAAACACGGGTGCCGTTTCAGCTGCTTGATGTGGCTCAGAAAAAGCGAAGGTAATGTCTTCGGGATGAAAAGGCACAAGTCATCACTTTTTTTTTTTTTTTTTTAAGGGACATGCAAATACCAGCTAAGATCACTTGAATACACTATACCAGGTTCTTAACATTTTCTCTGATTTATCTTTCGTGGCCTTTACAAGGGGGAAAATGCCCATTAATTAAATCCAGCGATATCACAATTGCTGAGGAGATGGTTCCAAACGCAAGTATTATGAACAAGAAGTGATATAACCTTTACAGAGATATTATTAAAGCGATTGAGAATATGGAAATGTGGTAAGCAAATAATGACATGATTTTAGATGAGAAAAGTAACGGCCCATCTCTCTCTGACTAAGGGTGTTGGTGGCTAAACCAACACCCTGAAAGAAAGGGACAAATTTGGCACTTGGGTTAGAGTTAAGTGACTTGTAACTGTTGTTCTCTTTTGCAGCAAAAATCTCCCCAAGGACATTCCCTAAGCATCGCAAGTTGACACGTATATAACCTCTTCAGGTCAGAGAGGAGAAACACGGCCGATGTCAACTCATTCTTATGCATCTTGAATAATTTATTCCAATACTCATTACCCAGATAATGAAGCATTTGGTTAGCCAGAGAAGAGACAAGGGACACATCGAGATGAGTGAGGCTAAGGAATGAACAACGGAGAAGCAGAAAAGGCTACACACTTGTGTAGTAGGTTCTTCTGAAGAGAAAAGGAGAGGCTTCGTAAAGAGAGAGAATGGGATGAGTCTGAGAAATTTTATAGCAATGAAGTCTATGATGGTTGGCAATTATCCTGCATTGAGAAAATTAATTTTTGTTATTTCAAATAGAATAAAGCACTGAAAGTTTTCTTCAGGGGACAACTCAGAAGGCTGATGGCTAAGACTTAGATGACTTCACGTCTTCCACCTGTGACTTCTTTCTATCTCATTAGTTCAAGCACACACCATTGTCTTTTGCTTCGGTGTCCAAATTACAGACTCGCTGGCAACTCCACATCTTGTGTTCAAGAAATCTTTTCTTGAGAACTCTGTGATGGTCCTTACTTGAAACACACCAGAACAACAAAACAAAAATAAAAAGGACTTGCCTGAGTAGTTTCATGTCAATACTCACTTAGTAGCCTTTCAAATCACTTCTGATGCTTTTATGACATTTAATATAATAGTCAAGTGTCATATTGCAATTGTGTTTTACTAGTTCTTGCAGTAGTTCAGATACAAATGTCAATGGTTCTTGTATGTGTTGGACTGGCTAGGGAGAGATCTCATTCAGTCGAATCCATGGCACATGAGATAATAACTTAGCTCCTTTAAATATAACCTCAAATGAGCATCATCCTAGGCAGGGTTGCTTCCCATTCTGTAGAACAGGAATCTGAGACCTAAGAAATAATTTGTTAAAGACCCTAGTTCGTAAGCGATAAAACAGATTCCAGCCCAGCCTTGTCTGAGCCATCTTTAGAACACTCACCTTTGGATGGTTGTGGGTATGGGGGTAGCAGCAGGAGTTGGGGACAGAAATGTAAATGTTGATGGGGAAAGGAGAAAGTGAAAACACTACTTTGTTGCTTTTTCATTAAGGGATCAACTGGCAGACGAAGCACGATTTTAGCTTTGATATAGCTAAGTGCAATCCACCAAAATTTAGTGGATTGCATCCTTCGGACCAGTTGTGATTTTAGGAGTATCCTAAGTTGTGTGGGTCACAGCCTTCTGCCCGCTGGCCTATGAATAGCTCTGCTGATAGGCAAGAGTGACACAAGATCAAAGGTGCACATTGCCCTTGAAGAGAAACGGCGGTATAATCTTCAATAACCATTGTTCCCACTGGAGGTTCCTGGTAAGGGCTTTCTTACTTGTGTCCTGGAAGTTGACATCATTGCCATTGTACGCATTCTTTAGTTTGTTGGTCATCACTCGGAGAGCCATGATCTGCTGCCTGATGAAAGTGTCCGGCCGGGTGATGTCCACCTCCACCTCCGGGTTGTTGATCTGGTTGGTCAACCCATCGTTCATGATCTCAGGCAAGTATCTGCCAGGCACAGAGGGAGAGAAGAGAGGAGGGTGAGGCAGGAGGGACCCCAAAACTGGGTTCTGTCATGCTATTTGCAACAGTGAGCTGGGACATCGGCAGAGATGGGCCCAGCTCCTGGGAAGAAAAGTCAAAGTAAAAACATGAACAAATGTTGTCAGAGGGAGATATGGCTAAAGTGGCTTCACAGTAGTTTTTTAAATAGCACCCAATTCTTTGGTAGGCTTGCCTACAAATGAAAGTTCAGTTGAGGACTCACAGAAATTATTCCTTAAAATTAACTACTCTTTCTTCCTCCATCCCAAGTATTTGATACTTAAGTCAAGAACTTGATAGCTTCCTCAACTGTCCTGTGAATTTTGCTAGGAAGAACTAAACTTATAAATTACATATGATCTCAGAAAGGATGTTCTTTCTCAACACAGGAGGCCCTACCTCAGATTTTATTCAGAAAATCTTCCAGATAAAAAACAAACAAACAAACAAAAAACCTTTGGAAAGTTGGGGAGTCACCAGGGATTGCTGGAATATTTGAGGTGTCCGTTAGGGTTTTTATTTCGTAATAGAATCATTCCATATTGTATAAAACTGGAGGTGAAATCTAATAGTTCTTTAATTTTCTTATTTGTACCAAAATGGCAAATTTATGTTAATACTTCTTTTATCTGTACTACAGTGTCAAAATGATTAATTCTTCAACTTCTAAGCTGCCTAGATATATTTATTTATACCAAGGGAGACCGGAGACCCAACTGCTCAGAATAGTGCTTGGAGACCTTTTTGACTTCTTACCCTCATGACCTGCCTCTTTTCCTTCCTCCCCCTCCTCCTCTGTCTCACAAAGCTTCTCCCACCTGCTTCTCTTCTCCTGTTTCTGTGTCTGTCACTGGAGGGCAGATAGCTTCCTCCACCTCAAGCTGACTTCCCTGTTCTGTCTTTCCTTTCTAGTGCATTCTGCACAGGCCATCTGATTCACCTTCATAACAGAGTGCCTTCATCACGCCCTTCTTGTTTCAAAACATTTGGTCGGGAGGCCCAGTGGAAGCTGGGCCAGGAATGGGGAGGAATGGGGCTCCCAGGGGCTGGTCTGGGTTTGTTTGCAAGTGCCTGACACTTCCTCTGACTGCGTCTGCCTCCCGGCACACTTAGGGTGGCGAAAGCAGTTTCTATTCTGTTGGTTGCCACCCATGACTTCTGTCCACACATGTCTCCATGGCAATTTCTAATTCTCAGCTCCATAACCGTTACCTCCAGTGCATTTGAGTTGTACTAATGTAAGCAGACATGGTGCTGACACAGGTCCAAAATTCAAAAATGTCCCAAGCTCTTTTTCTGCAATCTGTTTATTGTCAGCCTTTGATCTGAACCGAAAAGAGGCTAACGGGAGTCCCTATTTGTTCCACTTAGTGGAAAGGGTAAGATGGTTTGCTGCAGACATTTAACGTGTTTGATCCTGAGCTCCCACCCCAGACTCCGCTGGGAGAACTTTCTAAAAAATGTCTCACTGGGGTGATTTTCTGACATCTAAATAATTCTGAATTTTGCGACACAAATGGTCCTGAGGATTTCAAATACGGGATTGTAGACCTATGATGTCCATAACCACTTTCAGAAGCTTTCTTAAAATCTGGTTTTACTTCCCATCCATTTGGATGGGTGGTATTACAAAAGACCAAAACCATGAAATCACAAGCGTCGGTGAGGGCGTGGAGCATAATGTATGTGCCTGTCATTAAGTCTTGACTGCCAAAGCATCCGTGTCCAAAGACTCCATCTTGAATAAACATCAGGACGGCAGTATGACAGGGGCACCAGCAGAGGAACCAGGCCAGACACCAGGCCGTCCCTGAAGGCCCCTTTTTTACAAAGCCCTGGGTGACCTAGACAACTGACCACTCCAGTGACTACCTGTGTCCTTTCCTGTGTTCTAATGCCAGCCCTTACTTACGCTTTAAATTTTCCAGTAAAAAGTGAATCCTCAAAATTGTTGGCACCCCACTCTCGAACCCTAAAAAGGCAGAGGCCCTGGTCCACTCTCCCCCTTCCTCTACCCATGCCAATCATCCCCCAGGACCCATGGTCAATAAATCTTGTTCCTTAAGGTTTCCTCTTTGATGGTTTCTTGCTAAAGGGCGGTGATCATAGTAAGAACCACAAGAGTGAATCCAGCTGTAAATCTGGGTCCAGGTGAAGGGAATATCAAAAAATGAAACATGAAGTTACCATGTGATCCAGCAATTGCACTTCTGGAATTATGCCCACAGAATTGAAAGCAAGTACCAGAACAGATACCTGTATACCCTCTGTTCATAGCAGCTTTATTCACAGTAGCCAAAAGGCCAAAGTGACCCACGTATCTGTTGTTGAATGAATGGATAAACCAAAATGTGGTATATACATGTGATATGTTCAGCCTTGAAAAGAAGGGATGTTCTGACACGCCACTACATGGGTGAACCTTAAAGACATCATGCTAAAATAAGCCTGTCACAATAGACAATTACTGTATGATTCCACTCCTGTGAGGCACCTGGAATGGTCAGATTCATAAAGACGGAAAGTATGTTCGTTGCCAGGGGCGAGGGAGGGGACATTGGATTAGAGTTGGATGGTGCGGAGTTTCAGTCCAGGAAGATGGAAAAGTTCTCTGGTTGGATGGTGGTGATGGGGTACAATCAGTAACTGGACTTGATGTCACTGAACTGTACACTTAAAAATAATAAAAATGGTCAATTTTAAGTTGTATATATTTTACAATAAAAAAAAGTCTGTTTTAAGTGTAGCCTTCTAATGTTCTTAATATAGATGACCTTTTCCCATTTCCATTTTCCCTTACTAGGAAGTGGAATCACTCAAAGCCTAATATAATCTTATGCTTTAAGTGAATTTACGAACTGGGACGGTCAGGGGCTTTGGCTACCTCAGAGACATGAGACTCTGAGATTCAGTTACAGGCCCAGAGGCTGACCTGGGATACCTGCCATCTCTGAGACCTATAACATGATCATGGGCAAGTCGCTTAGCTACTTGATACCATCACTTCATACATCCCCATGTATATAAATAGCACATTATCTGTTTCATAGGCTGCATTGTGAGTGAAAGCATATGAGAATGCTTGCGAAGATAATACACTGTGCAGGTCTAACGCGTTCTTCTGAGACTGAGTTGTTCACACAGCTCCTTCAAACGCCATGCTTCTTTCTAAGGACTGGCTGACGGGGCAGAATTTGGAGTGTTAAAGTGTCAATTCATGCGCAGAGGAAGGACTTCTTCTGGCTTTCCTCCAGCTGGGGAATGTGTGGCAGGAAATGGATTGGGGACTCTTGGAGGACACACCGCTCCTTGGTGGCAGTGGGGGGCAGACACTACTTTCTTTGACTTGGCCTTTTAACTCCTTGGCAGGAGCTCCAAAACCATGCTGTCTCCATAGAACTGGAGTCAGCAAACTACAGGGTGGGTAGCAAAGAAAACCCAAGAGCTGGGTTTCGGGGCTGTGATGCTTGTGTCTTTCCCCCGGTTTGCAGCCACATTTTCACTATTTGCAGGGGTCGCATGCAGGGTCCCTGACCCCCAGGACAGTCAGCCCTCCCGGTGTCTTCCCTCCTGAGTGCGGCACAGAAGAGAAGTGGAGGATCAGCAACACCAGGCTTGCCGGCTGCCAGTTCTCTCCCCAGACTGATTTCCCACCTTCCCGGGGTGTCTCCTGGCTGGGGATGCATCGACGGGTTGACAGTTCTTTAACGTGCAGCTAGAGTGCCTTGGGACGTATTTTGCAATCAGACTAAGACAATATTGTCCTGCCCGACCTGCCAAGTCACTGTCTCTGACAGCTTTCTTGTTCCCGTGCATCATTTCATCCCTCAAACCCACCCAGTCATGACTTGCTATTTTCCTTGCTCAGTCAATCCACTCAGTGGCTACTGACAGTGACTGATCTATTTCCTGGATTATTATTTTTTTTCTCTTTCTCCTTTTCCTATTTCTTACGATTTACTGTATTCACCTCCTGGCCTCAGGTAGGGTTTCCTGGGGGTGGCAGTTATTTCTGTGAAGATCAGGTGCCTTCAAAGCCAGGAGAAGCTCCCGGAAAAAGCTTTGTATCCAAAGGACCCAATTAATCCTCACCTCTTACCCAGTATCTTTGATCGGGTCCTCCCTGGGGCCGTTTTAAAGAAAGGACACAGGGACAGCTAACTGCTGACTCATGGGAAGCGAGAGAGGGAAGTTGTTTTGCAAATTTTCTGGGGAGAGGGAGGAGTCGGAAAACACCTGACTCAAGAAAGTGGAAGACTCTGTCCTGCGTAGGTTCTCTCATGACACCCTCATGCTGCTGGGGGCCTGCCTCTCAGAGGGGCTGCCCCCCTCCTCACTCCCATCCCCCCTTTCCTTTTTAACTCTGATGAGCATATGAAAAGGATCCCCCTGAAAAGAAAACAGTTCTCCAGGAAGAGAACAGCTGATGCAATCGCGCATAGCTGTCCCCTCCGAAAGCAACACTCTGCCTCTGGAGGAGCAAAAAGGAAGCACATGTCGGATCATGGGGCCTTAATTATTATTTTTATTCCCGTCACTGCTTCCTGACAAAGCGCTGCCCTGTATATGTTATCCGTATAGTTTTATTTCTTCCCGAGCCTATGCTTTCCAGCCTGCCATCTAATCATTCTTCTCTAGCTGTTGTCCAGACAGCTCATTCCGGCCCCCCGGCTGCCCAGGGCACCTTCTCAGGGATGACAGATGACCACAAACACCCTCCAGGCTCTCCGGG
The DNA here is from genome assembly GCA_004026585.1 of Noctilio leporinus. Taxonomy (NCBI): domain Eukaryota; kingdom Metazoa; phylum Chordata; class Mammalia; order Chiroptera; family Noctilionidae; genus Noctilio; species Noctilio leporinus. The sequence goes on along the minus strand of PVIW01004542.1, from coordinate 55,162 downwards.
TCCACCTGGGAGACTTCAGGAAGCCTGGATTTGCAACTGCACCATGACGCTTTCATTTTTTTCCCTTTGGCCTTCTAGATTATTATCGATTTTCTTCCCTTACTTACTCACTTCCTTTCCATTTCTGCTGGTCCACACTGACTGAGAGGGCTGGCGTGCCTGCTTCTGCTTCCTTCCAAGACCTTGCTGAGCTAAGTGAGGAAGAGGAGGAGTGGAAGTTGCCCTCAAAATGCACTTTCTCGCTGGCCACTGAAGATGCATCCTAGGCTGCCTTTCTTGGGTGACAGACGTTGCCATGAATTCTAAGAAAAATTCTTCATTAGCTATTGTGGGAAAGTAGGATGTAATTCTTCGCACTAACTGGTGTGGACCAAAATGTTGTGCTTTCCTCCGTCCAGGAACCACTTGCTGAAGCCCCCAATGCTTTGGTGTTTGGAGGTGGGGCTTGGGGAGGGAATTGGGGTTAGATAAGGTGGTGAGGGTGCAGGCCCCCTGAGGCAGCCTATGCTCTTAGAAGAGGTCAGAGTCCCTCTCTCTCCATCATGGGAGGGCACAGAGAGAAAGCAGCGTCCACAAGCCAGGAAGAGAGCTCTCCCCAGAGCCCACCCCTGCTGGCACCTTGATCTTAGACTTCTGGCCTATGAGAAATGCATCCAGTCTGCAGTGATCTTGTTATAGTGGCCTGAATTGACTAAGCTACTCATTGAATCAAGCACTGTACTACCAGGGAGTCAAGGTACCCATTGCGGTCCACAAGGGCATCCCATTTGAGACCAGAGATTTGCATGGGCAGTTTCTTGCAATTATGAAGACTGTGCTGTGTTTCCAACTTAGAATTCTCTCTTGATGTGTGTGTGTGTGATGATTGCCCCCTGGCCTGTGCTCCAGCTGTTCCTAGTGGGTGACAGTGTAACTGAACCAGGTGGCCTCCCAGGCTCAGGTGCTACTGTTGTTTTTAATGTAAGAAAGGCTCCTTTAAAGAGAACATGAAGACAAAGAGAAAACAACAAATTGTAACATGCCGTCTGAAGAATAAAAAGGGGGATTTCCTACACATGAACAGGAGCTTAAAGTACAGCTAAAATGAAGGACTACCAGTGAACTCTGAATTTGAGATAAAAAGTGAATTCTCTTGTTCGTATAAGTGTGTTCCATTGGGCGTTTTATGGGTGAAATCTGGCTAATTCTGCCTTACAGCCTTGCTACCCAGCCCAGCAACCACTGCATGTTCTAGAATTTCCTTGGAAATGCAGAATCTCAGGCCCCACCTCTGACTTCTTGAATTAGAACCTTCCTTTTAAACCAGACTCTCAGGAATTGAGAAGCATGGTTTTAAAGTGTGAACAACTCATCTTTATGGACATTACTGCATTGGTTTCAGGTTGTCCCAACAGGTTAGAAAGGACATGGGAAACAGGGACAGGGTGCTCTAGATGATCTGGTGTGGTCAGGATAGCAGTTTCAGTGTTGACAGAGCCATGTGCATGTGGCAGAGTCACTCCCTTGTGCCCTGCTTCCTGTTTCCAGACTTGTTTAGCTATTAAAACAAAGTGAGATCTGCCAGGGCCGGGTGAGGGTGGGGCAGGGGGACAGAGCTAGGTTCATATTTTAGGGGAGCCGGTACTCACACACCTGTGACCATTCTTTATCTCCACAGCCAGAGCAGCCACATCACCATGTCTCCTGTTCTATGTCAAGTCATTCTCTACAACAGGGGCCATTCACTGAGGAACAGCTGCTTGGGGAAATAAAATCATCCCTGGGGTAAATGGACATATCCATGGTAGGAGTAATTTTGATTTCAGAGACGGAATCAAGTATGGAGAAGTACGGGGGATGGCAGTCAAGCCGGATCAAATACTTAGATTGATAAGAGGGCTGTGGGAGTGGACGTGGACTGAAGAACGTGGCCGCAGGAATTTGCTGGATAAAACATAAAGAGAAAAAGAAATATGCAGGGCAGCAGCCGTCTCATCCTGCAGGCTTGAGGGTAAAAACTCCACACGGCGACAATCTCTGTCAATGCTAATGAGCACCTCTGTTCCAATTCCATGAACACTTGTTGATAGATTAAAAAACCATTCTGGTGCTTTTATTTCAGATGGATAACCTGAAATAAAATGTGTGGTTGCCTTTCACCTGCATCCAGCTACGGACCTGACTGGGAATAGAACCAGCGACCTTTGGGTTTGCAGGTTGGTGCCGTTCCACTGAGCCACCAGCTAGGGCTTCTTTTATTTTTAACAAGCATTTTAAAAGGCCTGTCATCTGAGAATCTCTACTTCAAACGTAGGAAGAAATAGGTTATTACTTGCATTACCGCTGGATTTTTCAACTTATGAAACAGTTCAACAAAATTTCATTAAACAAAAAAACTCTCAAGATCCATTACTACTTGAATGAGAAAAAAACCTTTCAATTAAATTTAACTCATTAAATCTATATTGGTTATCTACTTAGTACACCATTAAATATAAAGTTATACTATGAACTTTCCATTCCAGAAGAATTTTAAAAAAGGAAATTGAAAGAAACCCATGAAAGTATAATTTTTCAACGGGGATATAATTTGAGTCACAAATATTTGACAGCCTCATCTTTTTAATAATATACTGGGTTACATTCTGGAATATTCCGGCAAATGATGTTATTGTATTAGAGTTGATCTTTTCCTCCACCTGTGTAAAATCCTCCAGCGGCTTCCTATGCATCTTGGGAAAAAGACTCCAATCAGGTTCCTGAGTAAATTTTCCATGTGCCTCACCCCTTTGTGGTCCTTTCCCCCATCTATGGTCCCACAGTATGGAACCTGAAGTTCCAAAATCTGCTATCCTCTTTCCAGCCACTGTGCCTTTTCACGTGTTGACAAACAACACTGCCATGTTGCACCATTTAATTCTCAGAACCCTGCACAGTGTCTGGACAGAGGGGTTGCTGAAGGATATTTCAGACAGAATGATGGACTTAATGAATGAATGTAGAGTCACTATACCTTTTACAGAGCCCAGGGAGGGCTGTATGTCATTATCATTAGTTTAGAGGCAGGATATTGGCGTGAAAAGAATCCTGGGCTAGGATGTGGGAGATTTCAGCTGCCCCCCCTTGTTAGCAGGATAACCTTGGACTCATTGCCGACCCTGCCTGTGCTCCTGATATGCACAATGAGGGCTGGGCTGAACCATCCATCACAGTCCCTACCAGCTCTAATTTCAATGACTTTGACCTCCCCACTTTGTTTTCTTGAGGGAATGTACTTCCCTCCCCAGTCCGCCCTTATGACCATTTTGTTTGTATTTTTTTGGGGTAAGAAATTGCATATGACCAATATCCACCAACCTGAGCAACCATCCATGGGGATGTAATTCAAAACACAGCCTTCATTCAGCTGAGGCTGAAAGGTAAACACAGATGGGCAACAGGGCAGCCCAATGCACTTGCCACTTCACCACTCATTAGGCCATCTGGTCATCCTTTCCAGCGCCTTTCTCTACGGCCATTAGGAAAAGGCACATTAGGGGCAGTTCACTCACAGCTGAATTTGGTGGTCCAACCTCTGTCCTGAAAGGCCGGACGCTGGTAAATTACTAGGCGTGTTGGAGAGGCGCCTGGTTGATACTGTGAATATCTTTCTGTACCTGGTGACCGGAGATTTGGGGATTGATATTTTGAGGCTGCCTGAACGATGACAGCTTTTTCTGTAGCCGTTTGGTTTTCACTTTGCTGAGCTTTCCCTGGCGTAGCTGATCATACAACTGCCCATCGATGATGCTCAAGAATGCAGCTCCTCAGGGTAAGAAATAACAGCAGAGGAGCACCTCACCTGCAGCTCCACGTACCGCCTGCAGGTTCTTCAGAACCTGGGAGAACCCTTCCCTGGTTTTCCCTCCATCACTTTGTTTTTCCCTTACCTTCCTCCAAGGATGAGGAAAATTACAGTTGAATTTTCACCTCCTATTTGACTTGTGATGGGAAAAAAAAAAAAAACACCAAACAAACCAAGGAACAACAAACCAGCAAGCCGTGCAAATTGAACTATGGGTAAGAACAGCTCTGCTGTCGGAAGTCTTTAAGTGAACATGAAAGCTCTTCCTGATCTAGGGATAGATATCCGTAACCCAGCATCTGTCTCCAGGCTGCCACTGTCACCTGGAGGCAAGGGATTCTGAACAAGGACTCCACGCTTAATGGCACCTTGAGAGTAAGTGCTCCCAGGTGCCCATCCAACCTGTCACTCTGAGCAACTGTCACTGAGTGTCGATGGGTCCCCTCCATCCTCCAGTGCTTTTTGCATGAATAGGCCCACAGAGCAGGGCCAGGAGCACCTTCTGGAGCTGGGGTTTTGGAGGCCCGAATGTCTGCCCAAACAGCGAGTCGCCCTCACCTGGCTTTGCTGTGTCCATTCCAACACTCCTCTTCGTTGGATGTGCCCGCTGTCACACTTTCATCCTTGCAGATGGTGTAGGGCAATGCTGACCAGACCTTTTTAGAGAGCTTCAGTTTCTCTTTTATGTCTGTGACCTGATTGAGAAAGCAAGGGAAGACAGTGACTATTGTCCCCCAGCGTTGCCCACTTTCTACACGAGGACACCATACAGGAGAAGTTTAGAGAATCTGCAGTAGGACCAGTGCAGGTTGTCAGTTTTAAGAGGCAAACAGGATTTACTGTCCAGAAAAACCTCGCTCCCTCCTCCCTCAGGCTTCCTCCAGCTCCTAGCAGAGAGTTCTCAGGTAGTTGGCTTTCTGTGTCCCATCTTTTCTGTCCTTTGAACGAAACACTCATGAAGCACCTCAACTGGCTTTGGGTCTCTCTCCACCTGGGAGAAAGAGGTGTGCTCTGCTGCAGACCCCAGATAGAGTCTGTGCAATTCCTTCGCCTGGATTTCGAATAAAGGCACCCAGACAAGGCACCGAGAGCCTAAACGCCTTTCCCAATGGTCTGCTGGTTTCTGCAAGATACACATTGTCACTAATTCAGCTGCTGGTGGCCTCTGCTCCTGACTAAGGGACAGGCCCATGGAGCACACTTGGATGGTGAGCAGCAACCCAAATCCATTAAAAAATCTCTAGTGCCAGGGAGAAAAGTCCTTTCAAATACAGCTACATGGCCCTGTGGATGGATGGCAGGCCCTTTCCTGCACCGCCTTGCTCCTAGAGTGCTGAAATCTCTTTCCTACGTACCGCAATGCTTTTATGGGTTAGATTATGGAGTTTTGAACGAACCCATTAAATGGAAGGGTGACTTACAATGACTCTGGCAAAGAAAGTTTCGATTCTTTCATTTCAAACAGGGCAAGCACAAGGGAGCAGCAATAAAATGACAGGCATGTTATTTTCCTTACTCTCAAGACATCTGCAACACTGCAGAGTAAAAATAATACAGATTCATCGTTTTATCTCATTCATCAAAGATTTCTAGTTTTGCGAAACCTTCAAAAGGTACGGAATGTACCGCCAGTAGTGCTTATTATATACAATTTGTACATAAATAGTTATAAATACACTGGGTATTTATGACTCGAATAACTTGCTTATAGAATACGATATCTAAACATTATGATTTTGAGTCAGTACAAGTAAGCAAAAACTTTTGGCGAAATCCAGGTAAGGAGAGAGGGAAGTGCATTATGATTTAGAAAAAGTTCCAGTATGTTGGCTCAGTAAGAAAACAGCTTTTGTTGCTCTTGTTCACTCATTAAAAACACTTTTGACTCGCTTTCTAATAACTCAGCCATGCTCTGGGGAAAGAAATATGGCCAGTAAGTACATAGTGTCTGCCTTAGACATGTGGTTAAATGGACGTTGAGCAAATACGGTGTGTAAACCAAGAGCTGGGGGAGCATGAATGTCTGTTTGTCTGCAAGTTTACTCTCTTGGGAGCAGCATATTTTCTCCCAAGCCAATCAAGTTTTGTTGATACTCACTCTTTGGTGGTGGCCTCTGAACTCTGCCATAAGAACCGTGAAAAAGCTGGATAACTAGCCATTTTTATCCAGGGGAATTAAAAACAAACGAATGCACCATGGCCTCCCATGAGTCCCCCGTACCGGTGGGATGGCTCTGTTCAGGCTGAAGCTGTCACTTCTAACCATCGCTCTGGCCTTCAGTGTCTGCTTCTCCTGACTCCCAGAAATATCTGCTCTAGGGTGGAGACTTGGTGACCAGCATGGTGCATGTCCCAGGTGCTTAGGAAATACTTTTTGAATGAATAAATACTTGAATGACATTGCCGATTATCGGCTAAGGAAGGTACGATTTCATAAGTGACCAATTATTTGCCAGCTACGGTCTCTGGCCTTTCCTGGGGAGACTTAGGAAGATGTGGGCACATTCTGCAGGTTTTCCAGCAAGAGTACTTTCCCTCGACCTCATTATTCCTGGAGGGAGAGGGGAATCTGAGCTGATCCCTCCAGTCCTGTAATTAGGACTCTAGTCTCCTGTCATCATCAACGTCATTCCAGGTGTAATTTAGACAAGTATGATGGAAGAGCCTTGCAGGTATCAAAGATAATCTTGGCTTGGAGAAAAACCATGAGAGCTTAACCAAAAATAAAAAGAATCCCATCTTAAACCGTCTTTACAATACTTATATAGACATGCTGTTTCCAGGATCTTCCCTTTGGTTTTGTACCAAGTGACCTGTTACACTTTGAACTGTCGTCACCTTTGTCTCTTCTGTGGGTCCTTTGATGGAACGTATTTGATCTCCAAGAGACTTTTCCCATGGCTGCCGCCCACCTGAAGCCTAAAGTCTGTCTACCCAGGCCCTTTAATTTCCTTGCATCTTCCCTGTGAAGTGTGAGAAATGAACGGTGAGAAGCTACAGCTGTCCCCTCTCATCACACACACACACACACACACACACACACACACACACACACATACTCACCCCCCCCCCCCAGAATTCACTTCCCTGGATGCTCGTGTGCCAAATGCCCTATTTGCTTATGGCTTCAGAAAGATTCCAACACGTCTATTTTATATGTAGGAAAACATAATGAGACCGGATGTAAATAATATATACCATCCCTTTAGAAAGAAGATGGTTAATATTTAAAGGGCTATACACGGACTAATACATATTGAAGGGAAAAAACTCCCGCCAACGTGAATATTTAATAGGCCATTTGTTAGTGGTGGAAAACAATCTGTTTGAAGAAGCTAAGGCAGCCTCACCTTGACCTCATGGACAAATAAGGCCACTTGACTTGGTCAAGATAAGGAAAGTCCACAATCACAATCCCATTTTTGCAACCTGAGTGTTGAATGACCCAGTTTCAATGACAGTAACCTCATCCAGCTTGACCCTAGAGAAGCCCCGAGTCATTCCGTTCACTGTATACCTGCATTAGAATTCAAGTCACACATACTGCTTCCGTGATCAAACATAGATCTGTGGAAGCGCCTGTTCACAACACCCCTCACTCACAGTGAGCAAGGGAACAGGTAAGCTGTCTGGAGGTGGGTAGGTAAAGTCCTGAAGTCTCTGAGGGAGGGAGTGCCACTTGTTCTGTAAATATAACCTTACTAAGATTCTTGAGAATGTAGAACTTGCTGACGCTGTTTAGCTCAATGCAGAAGCTGAAGACACGCAAACACGCTTGATCTGTTTGCTTGATCTATGTTGAAGCCGGAACAGCATTCAGCATCCTATGCACCAGAACATGTTTTCTATTTATTTTGAGTTTGTGCAACTCTTTGGTGTTATTTTTCAGGTCTCCGGTTGTCAGTGTCTACAGTGTCATGTTTTGGTGGGTTCTGCGATGCTTGGATAGATCCCTTAGAACATGGTTTCTTTCAGGAACCTTCTAAGTAAGTCTTGGAGATGACATTGGGGTCCTGTTAGGTGCCATTTACCATTTGCCAGTGAACTTGAAGCAGATTTTGGCCATACAACACACCCAGCACTCAATGAAGTGCAAGTCACAACATAGCCTTGCAGACTGGACTTTCTCACACATTCGATACAAGTTCTGTTCTATCACCATATGACATGTTTTTTCCCCCATGGCTCCCCAAGGAGGTAAACACACGTTTGTTTTGTAGGAAAAAAGTAAGAAGAATGAAACAACTCAATAGGAGTGAGAGACTCTTTGAAGGTTCCGAAACAACATGCTTAGTTTTGTTGTATTTCTCAGAGGATTGGGTTTTGGATGAAAAATTTAAAGAGTTTGCCTCATCCCCTCTGACTTCATGTTTGGAGTTTCTGGGCTACATAATGACACTATATTAAGGACATTGACCCTGGAGAGACAGATGAGGTCTTTTTCTGGAAAGACATTGGTTCTCCAAGTGACATAAATTAGGGAAACATCCGAAATGTTTTCCTATGCTGTTCAGGGCAGATTTTTTGCAGCAGATTTTAAGAAAAAACAATCACAAACTTTTAAATCATATTTATAGCTAATGTTCCAGGAGCATCTCATTCCCTAAGGTATTACATTTGAGGCAAGTAAGGGTAGCAAGGATTCTACATGTCCCTGAGAGATGACACAGTTTGACACCAAACTAATTAAATTCAACAGTGAAAGGGAAAAGACAGGAAGACATTTGGCCTCTGGAAAATGCCTGTGACATCAGAGTGTTATTTTGCACAGTGGCTACTTAAACTGTGTCACTATTTACTTCTCAACACGGAAAAGGTGAGGAATTTCAAGAAGTAGTTTTAATCACTGAATCATTGAATTTGGAGGTCCAAAGTTTCCAGAAGGTCCTTGACAGATACTCACCGAGACCCCATTTAAATATTTCTAATGACAGATGTCAATGACTTACATAAAGAGGACTTGGGATCTGCTGCCTGGCCTAAACCAGATCACTTCCCCTCTCTGAGCAGTTCTGGGTGGTCTTCATGGACAAGGCTTGACCACAAAACACAAGCCTATTCTTGCTCCTCCTCTTGCTGACTGGCATGGGGGCTGGACCCCCAACCTCGTGTTGCTCCTTTGCCATCTACAGCTACTTTCAGTTGTGGAGAGTGGGTTGCGTTTTTGCTGCCTGTCACATGGTCAAGTCTCCTTCTGATTGGCTTCTGACCTTGGGTATATCCCATCTTTATTCTCTAGCTCTCTGCTCTTGGCTTTGGAGACCAGCTCTGCCTCCCTTGGTTGCTAAGTTGAGTCTCTGTCATGCCTTAGGCATTATTTTAGCTGTGTGGGTGCAGACATCTCCAAGGATGTCTGGTCTAGAGCATGAATTGGAACAAGTGCTGATTCTAAATTAGGTTATAAGATATACAATCTTCATATCTCCAGACAGGAAGGTCTCAGATGCATTTTCAAAAGAAGGGAATTAAATTCAGTATTTCTAGCAGTTACATAAGACACCTTGATGTGATATTTAAGAACTGAGCTCCACTCCCACCGTTGTCTATTCTTTCACTGTGGAATGAAAACTTTTGGGAGGTTTTTGTGACCTGAAGAGCAGACTGCCTGATTTTTCCCTCAGTTTCCTAATAGGGCAAACAACTCCATGGCAGTGACACTGACTGATTCCTCTGTCTAAGTCTAACTCAGAAATCAGCACTAATTCAGGAAATAGCTTATATATTTAATAGCCCAATTTTGCCAATGTGAAAAAAAAAATGTTGTTCTGAACATCCAGCCTTGCTGAAAAAAATTCTGATTCTTTGTCAACTATTACTTCAAAAGTGCAACCTATTTGTAAGTAAGGTCTTTGATAAGACTCAGAAAATCCATACAAAGTCTCTACTTTTACTTATGATTGACATAGTGCAGTGATCCCATTAGGTCCATAACCACCTGAAGTTACTCTCAAAATACCAAAATTATCTCTTCCAGGAATGAAATCTAGGACATAACAAACATGCCTGCTAATTAAAAAATGGGGAGGAGGCATAGCAAGCCATTGCACTTCGAGTTGAGGCATTTCTGGATATTGCAGGATCCATCATTTAATTCCAAATGTTTGGGGCTATCACCTTCAAGACCAAAGCTAAAAATAGATGTGTATTCTGATCTCTTTCTTTGAAGCAACTACAGATGTTTGGCACTCACAAAGGAATGACAATTACCTGAGGTTGGTGTAAGTGATCAGGGTTTCTTAAGTAACATATTGCAAACGTGATTCCATCCAACTGTGAGACACCCACCAAGATGCACGTACATGGGAAAGTAATTTAGATGCAGCACAGAAAAATATTCTGCAAGCGATAGGTGAAAATCTGATTTATCTAAATTCTAAAGCCATTTCAAGTAGTGATGGGCTGCCTTGAGTCTCTTACAGAATAGGCAACAAAAAGCAAATAAATCCTTTTGGGCATGTGTGATTTGACTTACACCTAACCACACACATTTGTACTGTGGAGTCCATAGTAAATACTCTTTTTGCACCTACGGTGTTCTATTTATGACACAGGACAAAACTCTGCCTTTTCCTTCATGGATTTAAGTAGGAATTTAAGTAAGAAAGTTCGAGAAACAATAGAACGAGACACTAATAAGTGCGTTCAAGAACGCAAATCGCAGGACCCCAGAGTAACCGTGAACTCTACCTTAAACCTGTAATCCACATATTGGAAGGAGAAGAGTGTGACTTAGTGACTAATTCTTTCTGTGAGTCTCCACTTCCATGTCCTTTTCCAGGGCTCCTCTCTTGACACTTAGGACCTCTCCAGTCTGTGCTCACAGAGACCCCTAGGGTCTTCCCTGTCATAATGATTTCCCGTTCATTGTGACTGTGGGCCAGCCCGTAGGTGACAGAGGGGCAGGGCCTCTATCGTTTGTGTCCACCACAACCTGGGAGATTAGTGTTCCATCAAGTGCTGTGCCTGGTTTGTAGAAGTACTCAAATGGCAAATGAATAAATGACCAAAAAAAAAAAAAAAAATGTAGATTAGGCAGAGGGTACATTTAAATTCTGGGTCTCCAAATGAAGTTGTAAATAAATTTAAAATTCTAGATGCCCTTACTTGCAAAATAAACTTACTGCCATAGGAAGGGACATTTTACTTGTAATTTTCCCTATTGTATGAAGAAATGGTTGCTTAGGGTCTATTTTTGGGTAGTCAGTTCTGTTACACACACCCCCACACGCACCCACACATGTCTGCTCATTGTCTGCTATGTATGAGGCAGACAGCAATAGACAGGACACGGTCCTCCCTTCAGGGAATTTACTACCCAGTGGGGGGTACCTGGCTCATCCCTTTAAGGACTGTAGGACTAGAGAAGTATTATAAGTGCTTTGTTATTCAGGTGGAGGTGGGATTGGGGAAGCCACCACTGAAGAGGTGGGGTTGAGCTGGGCCTTCACAGACAAATGTCATCCTGCAGGGGAGGAGTGGAAGAGTCCTCCGGGCAGCATCCTCACTGGGGGAGAGAAGGAGATGTGGCCCCAGACATGGAGATGCGTTTGCTTCCACTGTGACTTTGGTAGCGTCTCATAATTTCTCTATAAATTGATTTCTAATTAGAAAATAACGTTGACCCCCTCACGATCTTTTAAAAGAGTCAATAAAGTTTAGGAAGTTATTATATTGCTAGAGCACTTGGAGCTGGAAGTTCTTAATGAGGAGAAATATCACCATGGGGACAGATGGCATCATAGGGTGGCTAAAGTGCACTCTTTTTTGGAAATCAACTTCTCACTCCTGGGAGGTAAATTACCTTTTCTGGGAGCCATCTGGTTACCTTAAAGATCCAATTTGCCCCATGGGGCACAGTGAGGGGTGCCATTCACTCCTCTTATGATTAGACTCTAGGGACGTAATAGCACTTGACTTTCACCTCTTCATCTTAAATTCCAATAACCTAAATGGCTTCCTTTAGTCTCCCGCAAACAGCAAAGATGTGAGAGGTCCCCCACGTGAGATGGGAGTGGAATAAATTGCGAAAAGGCAGGATAGCCACTCTGAGCAAGGATGCCCCGGGATCAAAGCAGCAATATCCAAAAGATACAGAATGTGGGCCGCATGGCAAGTTACAGATGCAACTTCCAATTTTGTAGGAAGGACATTAAAAGACAGTCAAGTGAAGATAATTTTAAAGCGAGGTTCTATGTCACCCAACTTATAAAAAATGTCGTTTCAACCTCTAATGAGGATGAAATCATTCTGATGAGATGTTTTACTTTAGTTAGTTTTTTTTTTTTTTTTTTGGTACAAAGCCTTGGAAATCTGGGGTGCATTTTGCACTTTACAGCTTTTCTCAATTCACTTTTTAGACATTTCCATGTCTCAGCAGCTGCCCCCTCCCATGGGACTCCAGGTCGCCTATTGGATGACCACTCTCAACACCCAGTGTGGGTTTTATAATAACAGCACCTCTCAAATGCTCATGAGCCACTTGGCTCGTGGCTGTTTGCTCAGGACACAGCCTGAGGTCCTCCCGGAGCGCATGAGCTGTGAGAGGGGCCGAGGTGTTTCAATGAGCTGAAGGCGTAGCCTTCAAGTTGTACTTCAACAGAACTCATCTTCACCCCTTTATTAAATGCCACTCATCTGCCCTCCACTGTCCCCACCCCCAACCCCAATAGACTGTACAAATGCATGAAATGCCCCAGGAAAGAACTGAATTAAAATGAGGTTGCATTTGAAGTCTGGGAGAGATCCAGTCTATCTCAAGCATTACTTTTGTATATACAAGTGGGAATACATGGCATTCAGTTCTGTAATAGGTGCTGATATTTTGCCTGTGTGGGAGAGATTCTTGGGCTTCACTTACTTATTTTTACTGAAGTACAACCATCATCCAGAAAGGTGTACAAATCATATATGAGCAGTTCGATGATCTTCTATCAAGGTGCTTATGGAACAAGCCAGCAGACATGTGGCGGTTTTTAAAAAGAAAAATATCTTACAATTTTTTTCTTGCATCCAATTCTTTCACCCTCTTGAACATGAATCACATCACGTCATTGCTATAAAGGCATTACAAGTCACCAAAGAGCAGACAGTGTCCTATTGATTTATAGTAATTTTGAGATGGTAAATTGGCTTTGGGCAGAAGCAGGCATTTCAAATACAAATTCTGTCAAAAAGTGTACGCAAAAGAAATTAAGTTCAAGTTCCATTTTTTTCCTTGAAGTCCGGCCTCCCTGGCAGGTGGGTAGAGAGAGACTTTTATCATGGCCATCAGATGGCAGCATTATCCAGTTTTTTCATTTCCAACCCAAGGTCTTTTCCCAGAGAATAAAACGGTAGATTGTTCCCTTGCATGGAAAACTGACAACCCTGTTATTTTAAACTTGAAACTGACAGGCTGTTATTTTAATGAGGTCTTCCAGAGCCAAGGTTAACCAAAGCTTTACTTCCCTACAAAACGTTAAGGTCATGGTTCTAAAAGGGGACCATGAAATTTTATGTTATTGATACTTTTTCGGACTGTCCAAGTTTTAAGATATTTTTGATAAAGCTACATGACAAACATAAACATGTTTTTACAAGTGTCGCCAAATCCTGCATTAAAATTGGTTCAAATTTCTCTTAATAAGTCCTTTTGCTCTGTTACTTTGTGGAAAAGAAAAAAACAAAACAAAACAAAACACACACAAAAAAAGAAAATAAATAAACCTTCCCTACAGTTATTTATTTCTGCCTATTTTGAAGCATAAGAATGTATTCTAGCTTCAGGAGGCAAAGGAAAATGTAAAACTCTTATAATCCCATTAATATTCCAAAATGAAATCCAGTATAGTAGTATTGGGTTCTTTAGTTTTGTGAAAAAAGCCTAGGTCCGGAATAGTAATGTTGAGTTTGAAAGGATTTTCTTTTATAATAGGTACTTTACCATATATGATGGTTAATGGCATTATAATTTATTTCCTTTCTCTTAAAATGCCTTTTTATATTGATCAAGGAAGTATTTAAAATCAGTTGCTAACTGTGCCAATACTAAAAACATTAGCAACCACTTTTTCTCAAGTGATTTTGCTGACGTGTTTGCACCTTTGTACCTGCTCTACAAGGTAATTTTTAACATTCAACAAACGTTCCTGTCTGAAGCTAGGAATATAAATCCTGAAACTACAGTATTGACGTTGAGTGAATATTGTCATCAGTGACCCCTTGTCATTGGCGAAAGGCCTGCCCACAAAGAGAGGAGCCCCAGTTTCTAAAAGTGGGCCTCAAATCAATAAATCCATGTCAGTTATTATTCATCGGTGGCCGCCATGATTCAGGTCACAAATATTTAACGCAAGCCGACTATGTATAAAGAACTGTGCATTTCAGACAAGGCTCACAACACCCAGAAAGATGTGTTCTGGGTCCTCAGGATGAAGGATGTAATTGGGGACATAGCAAAAATGTAAATGTAGGTCTTTCTGTTAAAAAACTGTCAAGAATTCCAACGCGTCAACAACGACCCAGAACATTAAGTCAAGCATGGGCCCAATGAACCAGAGGCTCCCATGCAACTGCACAGGTTATTTGCTCATGAAGCTGGCCTTGTACGTCCTCAAAAAGCTGTGGTTGAGTTGGATTTCACGGATACATGCAACCAGGAGATGAGACAGATGCTGACCGTGATCAGGACAGTGATGGCTACCATACTTCTTAGACACTCAGCATTAATATCCGTATTACCTCCAGTTTGCAAAGGAACGCTGAAAGGTAGTTATGGGTGCCTTCACTTTACGGACAGCTGACCGAGGACTGAAGCTCTAGGGTGACCTTGGTGTTCAGCGAGATGCCATTAAGCGCTCACCGCGTGGCAGATCCCACATGGACGGCGCCCCTCGGTGTTTAGCCCTCACTATAGCACTTACAAAGAATTATCACCGAGGGGTTCAATCACTTGGGCTGAAAACATGGCGCAAGCAGTGAGGCCTGGTTTTGAAACTTGACAGGAGAGTGGTGGACGACCACGGACCCTGCCTCGTCAAAGTAACCATCGCGAGGGAACAAGCCAGCTGGAAGGTTGTAATCCATTCTCCGAGCAGTGTGGCCTGTTGGCAGTTGTCAGTCGCCTCCAACAGGATGGAAAATGTAGTGGGGGAGACGCCAGGGTGCTGTGAAAGACTTTGTCTCCCACCTCCAAGTATGAGCAAATAGCTCAGACCTTGAACACCACTGTGAGTCTAGCTGCCCGCCACACAATTTTCTAATTACCGGTGTTTTTAAACAGCAACATGGTTACAGCAGGCTTCCAAGCAATTTCCTATTCTGTAGGCCCTTTCTAACAGTTTTCATGGTTAGAACAACCCTCCAAACAAATACAAAATGACAGATTTTTCACTCTTAACATCTTAGACTCCCCTAGGAGGTCTAAAGACGGAAGAGGAACCAAATTTTGCCTGGTTACCCTTCTGTCATGCACAGCACAGTAGGTTATATTCTTGTATCTATCTATATCTATCATCTATCCATCTGCCCATCGTAACTATCAGCAAAAATAATTTTCAGGTGGTGCTAAGAACATCCTACCTAGATGTACTTACTATAAAATCTAGGCCGTTTCTCCAACATAGAAGTATGTGGAAAAAAAAAAAAAAAAAAGGTCCCCCAAAGCTTTTCTAGTTTTATAAATGAGAAAAGTGTTCCTGCTTTGAATTTTTTATTCATAAAGCTGCATGGACCATCTCGTCCCCTGGATTTTGGTGACAGAGGGAGAATTTCCCCATAGGGCTCAAGCCACAGGTTGGAAATCCAGCCCTATGTATTTAATGGTCTGTATCTAACAACATTGCTTTAGAAATCCTTGAAACGGTTTCTCTTACGCAATGAAAAGTGGCAAAAACACAAACTCTTCACCACTCAGCCATAGGAACCCATGGGGACTCAAGGGGTTTTGCTTTATTCTATTACACTGTACTTGGGCATAAGGTTGAGGAGCTGGGCGGTAAATCTGATTCCACCAAATCCAAAGCGCCGAGAGAAATCGCCTTTTTTATTGCAGATGAGTATAAAAACAGAACTGGAGGCACACGAGAATGTTAAAGATAAAATGCCAGGCGCTGTCGGTTAATAGATTTGGTCATTAAGCAGCGATACTTACAGAATAACCTTCATCTCTTCAAAAATAGATCTCAGACCAAAGGAGCCCTGACTATAAATAATTACGATGGTGATTGTGTCCCGTTGGCCTCACGTTGCTTTCCTGTTCTTTCTTTAAAGAGATCTGTTTTATTCCTGTGTAGGGGGTGGGGGTGGGGGATAGGAAGGTGGGAGTCAGGGGGAGTCACAAACCAGTACCTTTCATTCAGGCTTCTCAGAGTGCAGTGCGAATCTTTGCTAACAGAGGTGGACCTTGCCTCTTGAGCCTTTTACCTGCACCAGTAAGTGTAAGATTCACCAATTTAATTTTTGCATTTTTCTCACGAGGAGCTATTTCTGAATTTCCATAATATGCCACGGTGATCCATAAATCACAAATTCTGACATGCTTCATTCTCTTTACTACCATAAAGAGCGAAAGTTAAATAGCCTTTTGAAGATAGTTTTCATTTCCTTATTTCAAATTATTTTCTATGTGGAAAACCAACTCTCTTTTTCAAGTCAAACTGTTTTTTCTTTTTATTTTACAGACAGTTTAATGTCTTTTTTTTTACACAAAATAAAAATGGCTCAGGCCTTGTTCAATTTATTTATTTATTTATTTATTTATTTATTTAGGGTGTGTGTGTGTGGGTAGGGTTTTCAAGGGTTTCCCCAAAGACAGTTGAAATTGGGGTGTTATGTATGTCAGCACTGGAGCAAGGTATGCCACTAAGTTCCCCTTCCCTATTATTTCCAGGGTTGAAAGGATACTCCAAATGTTAGAGGTGCTAGAACTTATGCCCAGAACTTGATTTTACTTCTATTGGTCTAAAGAGATGAGCCCTTCCAAAAGAAGCTGAGAAGCCTCCTCAATTGTGCTTGAGTTTCTTTCTTTGTTTTTTTATTTCTATTTTAAAATAGGCTTTCCTGAAGACAGAGCCAACCTGAATTAAAAAGGGAAGTTTAGGAGCATACAATGAACACCCTGGGAAAGTAAGGGTTCTATTCATTCATGATCAGAAAATGGTTAGGGTGAATGTGACCCTGGGGTCACCTATGTCCAGGTGCTTACTCAAAGTGCTGTGAGTACCAACTCAACCTCTAGAGCCAAGTCAAAGAATATGCATTTCAACAAATCTCTCCTCCCAGCCCCCCAGCCCATTCTGGTCTGGAGAAAACCAGAAAACTAAGACCCCCAGCTTAAACCTTAATGGAGCAACAATGTGGTATCTCTAGGGCACGTTGAGTCCGTGACTTTAACTGTGTTTTCCTTCTCTGAAAGATCTTTTAATTTTCAGGTTTAACCTAGCTTTTTCTTTTTCTTTTTCTTTTTCCTTTTCTTTGTATGGTTGCCTTTCACCTGCCTCCAACTAAGGACCTGGCTGGAGACCCGGCTTGCAACCTGGTTAAGTACCTCGTCTGGGAATTGAACCAGCGACCTTTGGGTTCATAGGCTGGTGGCCATCCACTGAGCCACACCAGCCAGGGCCAAGATAGCTTTTAATACCTGCTCTTTCACTTCTACTAGGACTATAAGTCAGGGTCCAATGAATCTTACTGCAGTAATGAAATATACACATACTTATCTTTTTATTCCTTTACCTAATTTCTAAATATGTAGGACTATTACCATCATTAAGTTCATAGTCCTTTCTCTTAAAGGGCTAAGGACAGGGCTGCATTGCTGCAGGTGTCAATGCTGCCAGTCAACAAACATGTATTAAGGACCCTCTCTGAGTAAGGTGCTCCATGAGGGTTTGGGGCTACAATGACAACAAGGACATTGTCCCCTCCTGCAAGGAGCTTCTTCTGGGGTGGGGGTGTGGGTTGGGCATCAAAAGAAACAATAAGACAACGTGCTATGAGCAGTGACTGGGTGGAGAGTGCTGGAAGCTGGGTATAGAAAGGCAGGTTGTGAGTTTTCTAAGAGCAGAAGCCAGTGACTCAAAGTTGAGTCAATTGAGAGCAAGGAGGAAAAGGTAAGGGCAGGTAAAATACAGCAGAAGTGGGGTGCAGTGGGGAGATGAAATGAACATAGTCAGGTGATGGTGCCCAAGGGCAGTGACCACTTAACCAGACAGCCAATGAATTTCCAGGGAGGGCTCAAGAAGTGAGAGAGTCATGCTCAGGACACACACCATCGGCCTGGTACATACGGTTGGCTGAGCAGGCTGCAGGTGCCACCAGCTACAGGGCTAGTGTCACACGTGTGGTCACTTTTTGTCTTAGAGGTGACACATAATTCTTCTGGTTGTATCCCCAGAGGAAAAGTGTCAGATGGCACGGAGGTGCAGCAAGGAGGTCCTGGGGTACAGCGTTCGGCAGCTACTTGAGTGACATCTTGCGGAATGAGCTGGTGTATGTGGTATGATGAGGCAGGCCAGGCTTCCCAATCAGATGGAGTTGATGCACATTTTGGAAAGGAGTTTGGAGCCCTTGTCAGAGTGGCTCAGTGGGGTGGGTGTCATCCCACTAACCAAAGGGTCACAGGTTCGACCGCTAGTTAGACACACGCCTAGGTTGTGGGTTCAGTCCCTCAGGATGCCTTTCAAAGGCAGCTGGTTGATGTTTCTCTCCCTCCTTTTCCTTTTCTCTAAAGAACTATCTTTTTTCCTCAGGTGAGGATTAAAAAAAAAGGCAAGAAAGAAAGAAAAAAAGAAAGAAAGAAGAAAGAAAGGAAGGAAGGAAGGAAAGAGGTAATACCCCAAGAAAGGGAGGAACAATTACTCACACCCAGGATTCCTGACATATGGCCCTTGGGGTCCAGGGAGGGGCAGAAATATATGGGTTTGAACGTGGCATCTCTTGATTTTAAGATTCTCTCTCCAACTCCTTTCTTTTCATCACCATCATCATCACTGTCATAATTACTGTCATCATCACCATTGCCATCATCATCATCACGTAGTTTGAAAGGAACACATTTGTGTAGCTGGATTATGTTGAGGGGTGACTGTTTGCAACCCCCATTTTACAGCTTAGTTTAGGAAAGCTGTGGTCTGTCCTTCCTGGATAATATCAATTCATTCCCCTTTGTACTTTCTTTACATTTTGTGACATACTCATTCATTCACCATTGGCTCAGCGCTTACTGGCAGGTACTGTGCTGGAAATATAGACCTAATCATGATTAAAACACACTTTCCAGGATCTTCAGTTAACTTCTTTTCTATTCTATATGCTGCACATAAAACAGGAGAATTTTGGAACCAGAAGACACCGTCTAGAGTCAAATTTATCTTGATCATCTTATCACACAAACGAGTACTTCATTTTATTAGTATATCATGCATTTGGTTGTTCGGTGTTTCATTTGGAGATGTGTTGCCTCTATAAAACATTTTTATGCTCCTGGTAAAAACAATATCTTGTATACTTTGTAACTTTTTGGCAGTTAGCTGAGTTTTGAACACATGGTAGATGCTTAATAAATCGCTTCCTCTTTTTCAGTTGACTGTTGAATTATGGAGAGATCCTTACAACTGAAAAAATAATGTTACATAAAGTTTGATGTGAAGTCCATCAAACTGGCTCATTCTTCGGAGGACAATAATTTGAACAGATGATCATGTGGGGGAAGAAACAGGCTTTTGAATATGTTATTCTGTACGAGATGCCTCAGAAGCCAAGCATATGGAGAGAATTGTCGTTATGATGTTACAGAAAACCATTATGTTGCCCTTAAAAAGGACCCATGGCCATGGGTGCAAATTCATCTGCTATTCATACACTTTATTACATGACCACAGTGTTGGGGCAATTCGAATAAAAGAAAGTATATTTTGTGCTATTCAAAATTGCTCGTAGAGGTAGCATTCTTTCTTCAGGATCACTGGCTCAGTTGCCAGAGCTACAGCAAGGTCTGAATTGCACTTTTCTGGAAGAGTAACCAACCTGACATCTTAGTCACCTCTCTCTTTCCACAGTATTTTACTTCCTGGAGCAAAAATGGCCAAGCCACAGCTTCAGTTCCATCATTTAGTAAACATTCATCAACCGTCCAGGACGTTTAATTAGTTCTGTCAGGTGACTGGCTGAATTTTCAGCTTTTGAAGCTTCCCAGAACTGTAATTTTCAGTACGTGCGATGGCTATTCCATTTCGAAGGAGTTACTGCCCATCTCCTGAAAGTGGGACTTACATGTTCCTCACATACGCCTGCCTTTCACTCTTTTTTTTTTTTTTTTTCCTAGGAAAAGTATTAATTAGTGGAGAGGCCTACTTACACCGAACAGACTTTCTGCTGACCTAGATCTCGATTGTTTTATTTTCTCTCCCAAATCCCCAAATGAGGTGCAGCCGCTCATTTTCACGAGGGTCTGGGGATGAGGGAAGATAAAGCAATCTCACGTTACATCCAACAGCCATGATTTGTCCAACATTAAATGCCTATAAAATTAGGTTTTGGATTCAATGAGGAAAAGCACTTCCAGGAAACGAAGGCAGACTCATCTGTGCTCATCAGCGGCCTCTGAGCTTCGCTGGCATGGAAGGGCACATTCTGATGGCAGGGGTCTTGGCAGGGGAGGGCCCCGCGTGGTGGTGGAACGGGGGGCTCACGGGGCTAAATCTGGGTCCACCTCATTTTCTTGCCTGGGAACTTGTACCCACCTCCCTCTCCTTTTCACTGAGACAGGAGGGGGATCCCTGCCTGACCCACATGTTGGTACACCTTCTCTCCGACAGCATGCTTCAGAGATTTTACTCCTGGTAAGCTGTGAGCTGATGTTGGGTCCAGGAAATCTGACCTCTCATGTCCCTCGGCCAAGGGTCCGGCCATCTTACTGATACCTCGTGTCTAGGCCTCTGGGATCTCTGGACGTTTCTAAATTCAGGCTGATGCCTCAGTAGCTTAGTTAGCCACTCGAGGGCAGGCCCACCATGGAACAGTCAAGGTACAATTCATAACTGGTCTCGCTGGGCTGGAGGGCCCCGTCAGCTGGTCTCGGAAGGAAGCAGACAATGCAACTCCCTGTGGGCCATCTGGGGATGGTTCCATGTTCAGCAGGGACTTGGTGGAAAGGAGAACTGAGTGTCGGCCAATGAGAAGAAACAGTGCAGAGCCCAAGGTCAGTGACAGTGGGGCAAGGCTACCACCCTCAGGCCTGAGGCCTGCAGCACAGGGGAGGGAGAGGCCCGCCGAGGGGACAGGGACCTTCGGTTGAGGCCACCTCTCAGGGAAAAAGCGAGGAAATGGGTGTCAGAGTGGAGCTCCTGCCCTGAATGGGAGCAGCCTAACTGGCGCCTGAAGACGGGGATCTCACGGCATCAGATCCATATCACCAGCCTCCAGCAGGGCCAAGAAGAGGCGACAAGGGACCTACAGGGGCATGGAGGAGACATCCAGCCAAGGGTGTTGTAGCCTTTGAGGGCGAGGCGGGGGGCTTGGGGCCCATTCTAGCCTGCTCTGTACCCATGCTGCCCTCCTCTGAGATTCCAACCCAGCTCAGCCCTCCCGGGACCTAGGTGACCTCAGGTCCCACCCCAGTCACTGTGCCAAGAGGCCTTAGGCACCAGGCAGAGCCACAGGGGTGGACGAGTTTGTGGAAAAGCACTTCCAGAGCCCAGAACCGCTCCAGTGACGCCCTGTTTTATTTTCTCCCCTGCCCTTTGTTCTCTAGTCCCACACCTCTCTGATGCGTGTGGTTTCTCCACCAGCCTGCTTTGGCCTCCTTGGAATCTCCTGGAATGTTCAGACCCATCAGGGAAAATTCTGGAGGATGTGCTACCAGCTCCCCATGCCCTTAAGTAATAGCCGCTTTCTGCCACATGCCTCCCTAGTTGATTGGTTGACAGGCAAGACAGACGGAGCTTGAGTGGCGGACTAGGACCCCAGAACGCAGGCCGGACCCGGGTCGCAGCCAGATGGGCATTCGTTCAGAGCTAATGAGGCAGATCTTCTCACTCCAGGCAGAGGACGGTTGCTATTCGACTGAGTTTCGAGGAGAAGCAGCCGGCTTTTCGGGGAAGGGTGTGCTTGAGTGGACCCCAAGAGCCATCGGAGGCTCAGATGTGCTGCCTTGTCTCTCTGGAGGCTTCCATTACTGAAGCTCTTCCCTCTAGCTTTGTTTTCCCACCGAAGGCTCTGGGGCACCAGGAAGCCAGTCCGTTTCAGAGCCAGCATGGAACACTGGTAGCTTTATAAAGGATCATGGTGTGGGGACTCACTCTAAGCATGTTTGACTTTCAGCAATTGTCTTCAGGCAGAGGCGGGCGTACAGAGCCATCCCGAGGGTTCTTGGTTCCTCGGTGGTGGTGTATTTCCTCAACTTGGGAAGAAGTTGCCAAGTATACACATTCTTTCCTATGACTTTTAATTTTGACTGGGATCCCTCTCCTTAGTATCTTTTGCTTTTGACGGGCGATTGCTGACCTTTTTATTTAGGAAGCATTTCATATTGCTTTCCTAGCTCAGGAATATAAGATTGCTAAGACTTAATTCCCTAGGTCCTGGGCAGTTGGTCACCGGCTCATTTAAAATGTGTCCGAGCCCTGGCTGGTGTGGCTCAGTGGATTGAGCACCAGCCTGTGAACCCAAGTGTCACTGGTGTGATTCCTAGTCAGGGCACGTAACCAGGCTGCAAGCCAGGTCTCCAGCCAGGTCCCCAGCTGGAGGCAGGTGAAAGTCAACCACACATTGATGTTTCTCTCCCTTTCTTTCTCCCTCCCTTTCCCTCTCTAGAAATAATGAATAAGATATTTGGAGAGAAAAAAAAAAACCCTTTCCTCTCCTCTCTGCAGAAACTCATTTTAAAAAATCAGTGTCTGCCAACTTCAGAGGCAAGGGGCAGGGTCAGTGAGCCCTGGCCAACCTGAGGTGGAGGTGGAAGTCCTCCTGCCCTGCCCCCTCCTTCTCTGGGTCTCTTTCTCCTGCCCCCTCACCTTTTTCTGAGAAATCAAACATCACTGTGTGCCCTCTAGCTTTCCAGAGCTGCCTGCCACGATGTCCCAATGTGGTTTGTGTGCTCCAACCTCCCTTCACAGGCCCTTACCTTCCACAAAAGGGGTTTGTGTTTCATTCTGCACTTAGCTGAAGGATTAACGGATTACTCCTTCCAGGGACCACATATGATATATGTATCCAGCCATGTACTATGAAAAATAGAGACATTTATGGAAGGAGATACATAATACAAGAAACATTATACCTAGAATGGTGATACCTCTGTCCCCTTCAACGTAGGCACCTTGAGACCTCACATAGTTCTCCCAACTGCCACCAGCTGCCCTGTTGTAATTTCCTGAATCGCATGGTCTGAAATCCCTTCACTCTCCAAGGTGATTTTCGTTTGGGGAAAAGCCAGAATTCACAGGGCGCCGAATCTGGGCCGCAGGGGGCTGAGTTACCTGGGTGATTTGATGTTTCACCGAAACACTCTCTGTGAGATGTGATGGGTGAGCGGGTGCATTTTGAGGAGGCTGTCAGTCACCAGTTGCCCATAGCTGCAGCCTTCTGAATCACCTGAACAGTTTCCGTCGAGGACTGTTCAAGCTTTAATGTAAAACTGGATGCAGATTCGTTGCTCTACTCACTCAGGCATTTTGAATGCAGCCGCCACACAGTACATGGGCTCACTCAACAGCCTCTACCGCCCCCACTGACTAGTAGAGTCAAGTCGTCATTGTTCATGTATGCATATTCCAGTCCACTCTCCTTGGTTGCCAGGTGACATCAATGTCTTGAAAACTGTTCTTGTTATATTAACAATGGCTGGACTCTTTCCAGACAGACCTCATACAGAAACTATATATTATACATAAAGTAGAAATGATATGTATACAGCACATAATTATTTTAATGATATCTTTGGAGATAATACAATAATTCAAAGGAGAATTTTGTTGGTTTGCAGCAGGAACCACGATAAAGATGTTTGGGGTCAGATAATTTTCCTTCAACTTGTCCCCTGTGCTGTGAATGCTGTTCTGTCTAGTCCTCAGATTGGGCCTGGGGCTGAGCTATTCCCTAGTACAGCGGTTCTCACCTTTAGCTGTATATCGAATGTATCAGGGGAGTTTTAAACACAGATGCCTGGATCTGGACCACAGAGATTATGATGAAATTAGTCCACTCATAGCACAGTCTAAATATTGGAATTTTTCCAAACCGTCAAGGCAATTCTAACATATGGCCAAGATAGGAAAACCCTGCGCCAGCAGTAGGCTCTGAAGGAGAAGACTGACAAGTACACAAATGAGACTCAATCATCAGTTCATTGTGTGTGTGTGTGTGTGTGTGTGTGTGTGTGTGTATGTGTGTGTGCCCGTGCACATCTTCCAAGAGTAGGGCTTGGTATTTGGCACAAAACTTTACAATTTCACCATCCCTGTCAAGAAACTCAAATTGTTGAGATGTTTCTTATCTTAAATGTTAGGGAAATGTATTAGGCACTGGGTAGCTAGATAAATATAATCCTACAATCTAGCGGAGGTAAAGGAAGAAGTAATATTCACCCAATACTGTGACAAAATTTCATGCAAGGGCATACTTATAGCCAAGAAAGGTTTCTCAGATAACGTTGCCTTTGAGCTAAACCATGAAATGGTGTCATGTTTTGACAGTGGGAGAATTAGGTGAAAGTCTTCTAGGCTGAGTGAGGACAAGGTGTGTCCTAAAAGCAGGGCGATTTGGAGACCAGTCCGCATTTGCTCTGGCCCTGGTGAGGTAGAAGATGGGTATGTTTGGAGAAAGGGAACTGGCACAGGTAGCAAAGAGTCGATTATAGGGAGTGTTAAACAATGCTGTGAAGTTGGGGTCTCATTTCATTGGCAATGGGGAGTCATCTCTCTGTGTGAGTTTGAACATGTCACAGTCAGAGGGATGTCTGAGGACAATGACAAATGCAGGGTTGGTATAAAGATGATTTGGAGACAAAGAGGCTGAAACCAGGAATACTGGTTGTGTGTAGGGGGACAAGTGCCACCATCAGAGCCGAAGGGATGAGAACATTTCTAGGACAGTGGTAAGAGGAACAGAAAGGAGAGGAGTATTATGCCTTTCAGTGGTAGAACTTTGTAAGAAATTGGATGATACGGGTTGTGAATTAGAAAAAGAAATCAAAGATAATCCTGCGGTTTCCACCCTGGGTGACTGAGCCTCCAGTTGCCTTCAAGTTGGGGGTGGCTGGGGCTCCCTGAGGGTCCACAGGGCTTCCAGAAAGCATCCCAAGGACCCAGGTCTGCTCCACTCACTACCATGTTTCTTGTGCCTGGCCCAGAGGAGGCACAACTATGTGCTGAATTAACAAGTATTTGTTGAATAAATAAATACAGTTCTTTGATGAAGAAGTCCAGTTGGCTGAGGAAGTTTTCAAAAGGGGAGGGGAGGGTTTTCCTCACGTTGAATTTGGAGTTCCAACAAGGCAGCAGGGCATTGGAATTGCAGATCTGAGGTATAAGAGAAAGGCCAGCAGTAGACATGTGGAGATTGTCCTCGAGGGGACATCTAATTGGGAATTCTTGATGCCCCATAAAGAAGGAGCTAAGGATAAAATTAGCACAAGCTGGATTCCAGACAGCTGGTCCAGGCGCTCCGCTACAACAATTCACAGGAGAAAGCCTTTGTGATATCTCAGTTCTAGCCTCGATTATTTTAAGAAAGACAATAGGTATGAAAGGAGGGTTTTGAAGGAAGTCTATGCAGACCCTAGGAAGAAAGAAAGGGAAAGCAATTCTAGCTTGAAAGATGATAACCACGCTATTGTTCATAGGATCGTTGCTATTCCTTGGAACTAGCCGAATAGACCCCATCCAGCTGCATGTCAGCAATGAAAAATCTTGGTCCCTTCCCAAGTTTCCACCGCTAGAACCTGCACTTCAACAAGATCCCTAGGTGATGTGAGAAAGCTCTCAAGTTGGAGACGTGCTGGCCTGGATCATGGTAATTATAGTATGTCATGTGGGAGGAGGGAATGACAGATGAAAGGCACAGACTGAGCTCCTTTAGGAGGATCACCGTGGTAGACATGTCGGGGACTCCCCAGAACCCAGTAGGCACAAAGGCAGCTGTCAGCCAACCGGGGAGGCAGAGGGAGTTGCATAACTTAGAAAAATGTCTCACACTGGGTGGAGCTTCAGGGTGGTTGATAACCCTTCATGGCACTGGTTGGCATTGGATCATGGCTGCGCGTAACCAGGACAGCCAGGGTGGGTAATAACCCGCAGGCTTTTCCCTCCCTCTTTGGAGAACAACTGGACCTATTTCCTGGTCCTCTCTAGGTCTTCCCCAAACCAACCCTGATAGGGCTGTTAGGACCAAATAACAACATAAAGCTATATTAGGGAATCTCTTTCTACTGAACTTTTTTATTTAGCTTTATGCCATTTAGTTAAAAACATAGTCCCCATTCAAATATCTTCATAGAGCAAGTGTGATAACACGATGCTTTTTCATCACCTCTTAATGTGTCACAGAGAAAATAAAACGGCAATGCAGAACGAATCTTCCTTTCCAATGGCCTCGTTCGTATTCATAAATCACTATTACTTTTTTTATTAAACAATGTCAAGTCAATTTGTGTCTAGGCGATTTAAAAAATGTTAGTGAATTGGTTACTACCTCAAAGGAAAATTTAACTTCCTAATTTGCTACGAAATGATCAGCCATGATGTTCAGCTGGGTAACTTCTGAGAGCCAATTCCGCTGCCCCTACCTAAAATCTCTGTCACTGCTTGGGGCGCAGTGTTTGGGAACTCCCCTCTCGCACCTCTGACACGCTCAGCTTCACCACCAGCCCCCAGCTCTTTGAGCTTACCTACAAAGCCAACACGAAATGTAAACTCATTGGATATTCAAGAGGAAAAAAGGAACATTATACTTGCTATGCGTATCTTTGTTCCCCTCTGTCAGCATGGCACCGTGGGAAAAGAAGCTGGTGTGAGGAATAATGAACTAGATGAAAGGGTAGGATGTGGAGTGGCAAGGCCAAGGTTGTTGCAACTACTTATTTCCTGTTGCAAGATGAAGCTCTTCTTCACCTGTGTTTTCATCCGTGGCCTTCTCTTTCCTTTGCTCTAAGGCATATCTCCCACCGCACCCCTGTCCTACCTCTCATCCCAGCCGTATTTGTTGCATTCTTCTTGTTAATGCTTAGAACTTCTACTCGTACCGTGGATACCACACATCCAGAGGCTGGTTTTTTACTTGGGAACTGTTCCATAGTGTGACACTAAATCTACGGTGAGATAAAGGGCTAGCACTCCTTCTGTCCCCAACAGGGGACATTCCTAACGCTTGCTATGGGCTGACCCATGTGAAGTGGCCCTAATCCCCGGGGACCTCAGTATGCGGCCTTGTTTGGAAACAGGCTTTGCAGATGTAATTAGGTGGGATGGGGTCCTGATGGCGTAGGATGGGTTCTTAATCCAACACCACCGATGTCCTTATAAAGAAAGAGAGACACCCAGGGCAGAGTGCCATGGAGCAGTGGCGGGAGAGGCTGAAGTGCTGTAGCAGGGAACTGAGGATGCTAAGGCCAGGGGCCGGGAGAAAGGCATGGAACAGAGTCCCCCCAAAGCCTTCAGAGGGGCCACGGCGCTGCCAGCCACTTGACTTCAGACTTGCAGCCTGCAGAACCGTGAATCCGCTACGTTTCTGCTATTTGAAACCACCCGGTTTGTGGTAGTTTGTTATGACAGCCTTGGGACGTTGACGCAGTGCCTGTCAGCAACGTAATGAGAGCAACCACCTGCCCCATGCAGTTGGGAGCCAGTTTTGACAGGCTGATGTTCTCAAGATAGTCGGAGCGCTCTCCTAGCTTTGCCCCTCTTGAGCTCCAGGGCCCGGTCAGTAAACACACAGCAAACTTGGTTAGACGTGCGTGCTTCTCGCTGAGCACCTAGGTGGCCCCAGGTCCCTCTTAGAGAAGGACAAACACTTCACGATGGGCCCGCTCCCTCCAAGTGCAGAGGATGAGGAGCCCTAAATAAAAGGGGGTGAGCAGGATGCTTGCTGCTAGGCATCTGTGATGTTTCAGCAAACGGAATCGTGTTGTCAGTACGCAGAGGGAACCTGCTGTTTAAATGCCTTTGCAAAGCAAGTATGACCCCCCCCCCCCGCCCCCAATCAGATTTCTTGATTTCAGCTTTCCTAGCATCGGGAGCGCAGCCCTGACGTAGATGATTATTAGGGAAAAGAATCTTATTACTTGGTGTCAGGCCAAGAAGGGAAACAGTGACCCGAAGGGGTTTTTCTCAGACTTTAAAGGGCACTACGTTTGGAATAATTCTACCAAGTGCTTTTCACTAGCAGATTCTCAATTGAGGAACCGACTGGATGCTAGTATTTCCCTGAAATGCTTGAGATGCTATAACTACAAACCAATCAATATAGTTTCTTTATAAATGAAGTAATGCTCGTGCTAACATAAGAACATTAAACTTCACATTCCAGCTCTGCGAGACTGCTGGGAGCCTGCATTTTTTTTTTTTTTTTTCCAAACAAGGAAATTCCTTGGAATGTTCTGAGAGTTTAGGATAAAATGGAGACAAGTTCACTAAAGCAAAAGAGAAACGAAAGCAAAGGAATCTACAGTTCGCTCATGGATGAAGCCGGAATTACAGCATACGTTCCGAGCGCTTTGGTTATACTGAATGCTTTACAAAAGCAGGACTCAAGTTCTTCTGGAGATGCGATTGCATACTAGAGCCAGGACATGCAGACGGAGAAAGGGTTAAGTGACAGTCTAGACACTGGATCCCTAAAAATATAAAAAATAAAATCAAATTCTCTGTGCTATTGGGAATGAGGCTACTCCTGGGAGAAGATTTAGCTTCATTCTCTGACGCCTCTCTGCAGAAACAGCCTTGGTTCACTTTTGGGTAACAGGTGGTCACAAAGAGCCTAAGTATCAGAGCCATGAGGTTTGGGGAGGACTCTGTGTGCCCCAACTGGCCGACCATCATTAACAGCTGCAGCAAACTTCTCAGTGCAAAGATTCCGGGGACAGGAAAGTCTGAACTGAAAACCACTCCCCTGGTGCAGCCTCAGGCGGCTTCACAGAGATTCTTATTCATTTCAAGTTCACCTGTGAGGCTGCACCCCTGGCTCCAAGGGATTTTGACACCAGGATTCATTGTATGCAAAACCTGAACACCTTCCCTGAACAAAACACTTTGTAAGTTTCCATAAGGCTCACACCGAGCTGGGCCCAGAGTAGGCACACTGGGCACTTGCTGTAGGTGCAAAATTTAAGGGCGGAACCCTTGGAAACTCAGCAGTCCAAATCATAATATTTTAAGGCCACATTTTAAAACCTTCACGACGAATGCGAAAACTCAGTCATGAAAAAATGTCAAAATTTCAAATGAAGGCAGGATTGGCAGGCCTGATTTGCACCCCCTTCTTGTGCCCGAGGGTCCTCTCCGTTCCCGCGTTCACAGGGGCTCGGAAAACCCCCATCAATAGCCCCGGATTTAAAACCTCCTCCATCCCCTTCTGCGGACCAAACGTTTTCACTCGCGGTAACAACGATATTATGTTTTATTGCAAAAGCAAGTCCTGCGTGTTCATCTGTTCACGGATTCTTCGGCAGCTGGCTGCCCGGAGCCTTGGCGGTGCCCCGGGCCGCTAGCGACACACGTGAGAATACTTCACAAATCATCAAATCCTATTCCTAATTTTCTATTTTCCCTATTTCATGCTCTTCAACTTTCATTTTCTCACTCCCAGTCTGGGGCAGGGAGGCGGCTGACAGATCAAATGAACAGCGTGAGCCTGCTAACTTGGTTTTCCCTATACCTGGTGTCTGGATTTCCTTACTTAGAAAGCCAGATACCCCGGGGCCGATTCGGGGCCCAGGGAGGGATCAGCTCCAGGAGGCCCGGGGCTCTGCTCCCTTGTGCAGAGCTGGAGGCTGCAGGCTTTCATTAGAGACTTGTGCCGGCGACCACAGAGCTGGTGTCACTTATAAAACAGCAGGCTCTCGTGCCAAACGGGAAGCCATTTATAGTTCACGGCTTCTCCTGGTAGGTTAACACTACAAATCCTTATGAGGAATGCCGGAGCCAATAGACGCAACAACATCCAAAATGACCTTCACGTGGCCTGCTCTCTAAGTGGCTGGTCCCAGGGTGACCGACGCGCTTTTGCTCCACGGGGGACATGTCCTCTGGGGAAACGACCAGCATCACTTCTGCGTTACTGTCTGCTCTGCCTTTTCCACTTGTAATCAGTTCTGGCAGGGCACGGGATTTTCAAGTTTCATTCTTAAAAACATCATACTTCAGGGTGACATTGGCCATCCAGCGAGCTACAAATCCCTGGAATCTGCACAGCAGGTGGTGGGTGAAATCAGCTCCTCCCCAGGGACAGCTAGCTGCTATTCAAGGTATCGCAGGGGAGGCTGATAACGGAGAGCGCCCAAGGCTGAGAATGGCTGCAGACATGCACAGCCCCGGGGACAGGCTCTAGGAAGTCTGAGGTGGCAGGCGAGATCCTTGATAAAACTTCTGACCCCGGGATGGGCGAGCAGAAGGGGTGGCGTTGGGAGCAATAGGCAGAGACAGAAGAACTTCCTCAGCTCCATAATTCTTAGCTTTGTGTCTGGGTAGCTTCCCAGCACTGACGTAACCAAGCCCCAGGACTGGGTGTCTTGAAACAACTTATTCATGATCTCACAGTCCGGAGGCCTGATGTTTAACGTCCAGGTGTGGGGAGGGAGAATCTGCTCCAGGCCTCTTTTCCAGCGTCTCACCAATTGCCAGCAATTGGTCAGACCTACCTGACAATTGGCACCAGGGATGTTTATTGTAAAAGGCATTTTCTATTCAGAATGTCTGCAGTGGGGGCCATGGCCTGCATTTAAGAATAGTCAAGGGATTCTGGTGCAGGTGGATCTGTGTACTTTGAAAAAGATCATTTTGTGTTACCACTTTAACTCCCGAAATGACCTCTGTCTTCCTGTTAACTCTGAGATATTTTGAACATTGGATGATTTTTATTTACCTTTGTCTCGGGTTTATAATCTGGTGCATACAATGATGTCCACGGTCAGTCCTAAATCGCTAATAATATCATTCATTAATTGCAAATTGGTGAGCCAAGACCTTCCTCAGAGAAATTATATATCACTGCACTCCTCACCCATTTTCCAAATTGCTTTAAGATCTATTCAAATTATAAAAGATCATTTTATTGGAATTAAAAGACTGCCATTTTGTTTAAAGACATCAGACGGAATCCAATAAAAACACGGTTCATCTTGATGATATATTCTTTAGCATGAAAACAATTGAACATAACATTAAGAGCATCATTAGGAACAAATACGTAAGCCAAAGGTCATGGCCGCTAGCCCGAGCTGAGCACAAGAGTTCTAATGAGTTACCTAGTCCTCACAGCCGGGTTAATTATATAACCTGTTGGTACAGAAGGGCCTGGGAGAGAATAAACATGCAATAAATATTAACTATTATTTTATTTAGTCATTAAATAATGGTAACCTATGCCTTTGGAAAGGATTTCCTCTCCTTTTTTTCCTACAAATGATTACCTAGGCTGCAAGAAGTAACAATAGGAGGTCAATCAGTGTTGTGTTTTTCCATTGTCTTCCAAATATTTATGAATAATGAGGCTGGAGACAACTCCTTACATAGTATTTGGTTATGTTTGCAAGGGGTGTGTATTAACACCTTTTATATAGACACGTATTAAATGTTCCCCTGTGACAAATATTTGCACACTTGGTAATCCTTTTCTCATTTTCCATTGTGAGCCCAAAAGAAACCAGACCCTTCTTTCCCTCCATTTATTAAACTGTTAATACTTGTAAGTGAAACTTAAGAGAAAAATCTTATACAGTTGTTTAGTTTAAGCACAATGGCACTGTAAAAAGTTTTATTTACGTAGAACTATTCTTTGGCTCTGTATACATAGTGACGTACTTATGTATACACCAATGTGATATATGTACATGTATTCATCACATAAATGCATGACTTGGGAGGTGTTTAGGATGAATGTAGTTTTATAGCTTTTTAAAGAAAGAGGAACTCCCAAAGGTCAAACAGTTGTGCGATGACTCTAGAATGTTGGTCTATTAATTTGCAGAAACTTGTGGACGTGAAATGACCTCAACTTAGTTCCGCGACTTTCCTTGAGGGTTTTTGTTTGTTTGCTTGTTTGTTTTTTAATTGGTTGGCATGGGGATGAGTTGCCCGACCAACAGGTAAGCTAGGTGCTCAGCGGTGGTGCGTAATCCTGGTCTAGGTCGATGTGTTGCAGTTAGGACGCGGCTGTATGAGCATTTCACTGTAGGCTTCCCTGGAGGCCTCCTAGCCACCAATCCTGACCCTCCTCTCAATCCTCACGCTCTTCTTTGTCTTGATGGAAAAATCAAGACTCTCTATTGCGAAAGGCTGTTTGCCTTCAGGCTGAGTGAACCCCAGTTGCTCCTGTCCCTCCTCCCCTTTCTATCTGGTCATCCCTACAGCATTTCCCCTTCACTTCAGGCACTAAATGCTAACGCACCTTGGCCCTCCCCTTAATACATTGTCCCCCTGCTGTCTCTTCCACGCTGTTGCACGTGTGTGGCTGGAGTGTACACGTGTAACCCAGCCCAGGCACTTCTCCTGAGCTCTGGCCTGAATAGCACGGCTCCTGGCCCACATCCTCATTTCTTCATCCTCATTTTATACACACACACACCCCCCGACACATATGTGTATATATATACTCGTATATATAAGGTCTCTCCCTAAAGTGTCCAGACAAGGTCAACATAATTAAAACAGTTTGCCTGGCCAATACTTTTGGAACAAATATACATGTATATATATATATATCTCCTTACCTGAGGATGTTCATTAATTTTAGAAAAAGGAAGGGAGAGAGAGAGAGAGAGAGACAGAGAGAGAGAGAGAGATCAGTAGCTTCCCGTATGGGCCCCACTAGGGATCGAACCCGCAACCTTTTGGTGCACAGGATGACGTTCCAACCAAGTGAGCCACGCCGAGCAGGTGTGCTCTCCTTTCTTAATAAAGTTGTTATCTCTCTCACCTCCACCCCCAGCTTCCTTCCTTTTCTGTGTTTATGCTTCTGTTCATGTTTCCATGATGCTCCTAGGAACAGAGTTCCCTTCTCACTGGCTCCTTGTGTAGCTCACTTCTATCTTGTTCTTTGCTTTGTTCCCTTCAGCAACGTCCCTGCCAGCCAGACATCTGTTTTTCCTCTGAGCCACAAAGAGAATCTTTCAGTTTTCGTCAGATGAATTTTCTGGAGCCTGGCTCTACTGAAAATCTGCAAGGAGTCCCCCAATTTAAAGAGTGAAGTCCAGACAATTGTGAATTCAAGGTATCGTGTGCGAGTTTCAGCCTCATAGACGCCTCACTTTAAAACTGCCTACTTGGATACCAGCGAAGACTTTTCTGTTATATTTTGAAAGTTGGTATAGGAGTAAAACTTAGGCTGGCTATTCATCATGCTCCAAGCACTTGCTGATGCATGGCACATACGTTTGGCTGTGCAAACTAAGAAACCCATAACGGGGAATTAATGTGGCAATCATTACCTAGAGTTAAAAAGAATTCATGAGTCTTTACATTTAGGAAGACAGATCTATATATCTTGTAGGGTCATTAATCAATTTGAACGAAAGCAGCTATACAATCTAATGGTAAGAGTCTCCTTCTTGGAAAAAACATGGAAAATTATGATAAAAATCCTCCTGTTATTGTTCCAGCAGGCTGGGTGTGACTCCTTCATAATGAAAATGATTTCTTTAAAATTCTGGATTCTGCTCTTACCATAACTTTAAGGTTTGTTCATATGCTGGCCTTTCCCATCCTCCCTGGTTGCTGTTAACCAGTTAATCAGTTCTTACCTTTCCAGCTATTGGGTGGGTGCTGTCTTGAGAAGTGAGAATTTCCTCATTGCTTCTGCCTTTTGGCTTTTCAGACCTAGAGATCATGCGGATCTAAATTTCCACAGATCTTTCTTCTTAGAAAGTTTCAAGGAAAAGCCCTGACATTCCACTGCATGCCACCCCACTTTTATTTCACTACTTTGACCTACAGAAGAGGATCACCCTTGCACCCTAAAGGCACACTCGTTCTGCGCATTCTTGGTTTCAGGGTTCGAATGAAACAGTGACCCTGAGTTTGCAAAATCTTCACATTCAACTGATTTTTTCCTTAGCAGGACGTTCCTGGAGGTTGCAGCCCTGACTATCACAGGCCCCAAGCGGGTAGTGAAAGAGATCGGTTACAGGACAAGGACCTGTGAAAGACAGCAAGTGTCAGGGAGTGATTAGGAAAGAAAACTCCGAACATAATAGCCCTGTATTCTGCACTTACAGTGACAGCATTTAATTAACAGATGCCGGATGCAGGTTTTACACCCTTCCTCACCCACCTCCCCCCGCCCATAAAACATCATGCTCATTTCAAAGCGGCGGTCATGAGCTTGCTCCCTCTGAAGTTAAGTGACATGGCACGACAGAGGGTGAACATGTTCATAGCAGGGTCAAAATTAAAAGTGGAACTGCCTTATGACCCAGCAACTCCACTTCTGGGAATAAATCACTACTTTGAAGGAATACGCGCACCCCCATGTTCTCTGCAGCGTTATTTACAATAATAGCCGAGACATGAACTCAACCAAATGGTCAATCAATAGACGAGTGAATAGGAAGGCTGTGGCACATATAAAAAAAAGGACTATTACGTGGTCATTAAAACAATGAAATCTTACCATTTGCGACAGCATGGATGTGCTTAAGAGGCTATGATGCTAGATAAAATAAGCCAGACAAAGACAGACGCCATCTGATTTTACTTATATGTGGAATCGACGGAACAAAATAAATGAACAAACAAAATAGAAACGGAGTTATAGATACAGAGGATAAACTGATGATGGCAGAGGGAGGAGCTTTGAGGGACTGGGTGAAAAAGGTGGAGAAAAAAAAGGCGAAGAGATTAAGTATTAATTCATAGTTACAGAATAATCATGAGGGCATAAGGCAAAGCATAGAGAATATAGTTACACTGCTGTAACAACTATCTCTAGTACCAGGTGGGCACTTGAATCATTGGAGAGAATACTTCGTAACCTATATAAATGTCCATCCGCTGTGCTGCATACCTGAAACTAATTTAAAAAGTGTTGAATGTGGAAGAAAAGAAAAAACCCTCCCCCGCGAAAATCAAAAGGATCTTTTGATTCACATTCTGATTTTCTTTTTAAATTGCCAAGTGAATGAGCTATTGGAATGCAATAATAGGGTTCGTTCCAAGCATGCTTTTACAAATGAGTTTTCCCCTTTGTACAGTCAAGTTTACTGCATTTGGATCACTTGACCTGCCCTAAAACATGTTAACATCCTCTCTCCTTGTTTTCCTGATCTTTGTTGCAAAGAAATGAGAGATTTATTCCGTGACCTCGCTGTCACGGAAGGTCACTGTATACAACGCCACCCCTCCGGTCGGATCTCTGAAACGTTCTCCACCCCGAGAAGGACAGCAAATCAAAAAACCAGCATCAGTGTGGAGATATTTTACAGCCCAATCCGGGGAGACGCTGCAGTTTTCATACGGAGCAGTAATATACGACCTAGCCGGGATCCGGACGTGGGCACATGAGAACGACCACGGGGCTTGAAAATTATTGCCTTGATCATGAAAAAGAAATACGAGTCCTCACTGCCATCCACCAACGCAGGAGAGGGGCAATCGACTTTGGAGAGAATCAGGGAACATCTGGAAATCAGCATATTCTGAGCGGGTTCACACCCGCCTTGGCTCGTATTTCAACAGATCTGTGTCCGAGGCGGTGAACGGCCCTGGGAAAAGCAGCTGGAGCGTAGCATCTGGGATTAGGAGGTTTCAGCGAGGCTAGAAGGGAAAAAGTGGGTAATCCCTGCTCGCGGGACCCCAGGCGGTACACCTGCGGCTCGGGGCCGTCCAGGTCATCCAGGCCCACTTTCCCCAGCATCCCCTGGCAAATGGCTTTTAGGGCATGTTACTAATTAAAGTGAATATGCAATCTCCGTAAGAGAAAACGTCTCAGGAACAGTTCCTGAACTTCTGTCCAAGGGAAGATTGGCAAACTTCTCTCTACTCTCCTCACACTTTATGCTGCAGATGAACCCCACCCTCCCACCCCCCAAAAATGGGGGGAAATCACATTTTACAAGCAGGGTATTGCAGGAACAGGAAAGAGGAGCCAGGGGGTATTAACAGACGATGTTGATTTTGGCATTGATGTTTCCCCTAAAGTTCAGATAATAACTCTAGCCTCTAGGAGATGGTTGATTCCCAAGGGCTCTTCCTGTCAGACACGCTGAGTTCAAACCCACACGTTTCCACAACCGCCTGTATCCGGAGATGTTTCTTGGATTCATCACACCTTGCAAGATCCTGGTTGTCTTCGTACATGATATCCTAAAAGAGGCTCCAAGGGATCTTTTATGTCAAATAGTTGTTCTTTTAGATGTCAAACCTATAGGGCTACAATTGGCATCCCAGTTTTTCTTCGGAACAAATGACGTACGTTCTTTCTAAAGGGAGGTCGGCATTTTTTGCATACATTTGCCAGTGCTCCTTCTTGACAGGTGAGATATGCCAAGGTGGATGAGCAGCGTGGCTCTGAGAATCCTGGAAAAATATCCCCGAGAGGCTGCACTGTTCGTTTTGTCTACTTCGTACAAGGGTTTGTGGACCTTGAGCCATTCCCAGCCTTCAATCTAACTGCTTTTCCCTGCTTTCCAAAGACAGTGTTTTCTTCATCTCCTCTCTACACAGACATGCCTCTCGGGTCTTGCTTTTCTCTCTTCGGGGCTTTGTTGAAGATCAGAATGTAGAACCACCTTGATGATAGGAGGATAGGATGACCTTCTAGGTGAAGCTTAGCAGTAGAGCTGTGGACCAAGAACTATGGACAGAGCCCACGAATAGCAGGTGGTGCATATCCTTGTACCTCAGCACAGTGGTCATGTTTACCCTTGGTCCATGCGTGGTAGTTTCTAAACCTCCTTCTCATATGTGGAGTCATTTAACCACTGCAGGTGCTGCTGAGGCGTCCAAGTTACATTATTCTGTTGATGGACAGAGATGCTGAGCCTCAGAGTGGCATGGGAAAGGGCATAATGGGGACTTGGAGCTGGAGTTTGGATGCTAGGTCCAGGGCTGGCTCTAGAACATTCCCCCTGATTGACCATGGGGCGAAGACTGTGGAGCTGAATACTTATCCTCTAGTCTCCAGACCTGTGGTCCTCAAACGTGTGTTTTGGAACCGCTTGGAGAGATGGTTAACATGTGGGTTCCAGGCCCCACTCGCTCAGTTTTAACTCAGTGGATCGGCAGCGGGCCCTGAGAATTTGATTCCTACCCAGTTCCAGGCTCTGCTGATGTTGTCCCCACCGTGGGCCATTCTTTGACAACCAGCATTTTATAGAATCTAGGGTGTGAGCCCTCCATCTTGCTAGAATTTCACGGGAAGCTTTGAAAAGATATACTTATGTCTGGAGCCCACTGCAGAATAATTCAGTTATTATAGAGAAGGATCTGGGGGCCTTGGCATTTCTTAGTTCCCCAGGTAAAGTCACCACACGGCTGCTTGGTGTCTGGTTGGATGAGGGACCACGGGTCCAGGTAAGGGTTGGAAGCCATTGTCCTAAGGCAGAGGTCAAAAAGCTGAGGTCTCCAGCTGGTGGCTGTGTCTGTAAGTAAGACTGGTTGGTGCACAGCCACGCTCATCTGTTTATGTGTCACTTTGGCTGCTTTCAGGCCACACGACAGGGTTGGGCAGTTGTGATAGTCGCTGTTGGCCAGCAAAGCAGAACATATTCTTCTGTCCTCCCTGAGTTGTACAAGCCAGATGGAGAAAACTGTAGAAGATGCTGTCACTTTTTTTCACTTCCAACAAACCTTTCCAAGTCTTAATCAAGGCACTGTTTGGGAGTGTTAGGAAATAGGAGAGAGTGAGTTCTATCCGGGACTTGACCCAAGGCTGTCATTCCACCTACGCATATATATATATTCTTAGAAAGAGGGGAAGGGAGAGAAGGAGAGAAACACCAGTGTGTGGCTGCCCTTCACACGCCCCCAACCAACTGTGGGCCTGGCCTGCAACCCAGGCATGTGCCCCGATTGGGAATCAAACCAGCAACCCTTTGGTTTGCAGGCAGGTGCTCAATCCACGGAGCTGCACCAGCCAGGGCATCATTCCACCTATTTTAAATGACTTTCCTCCCTACTTTTCTGTACATTCCTTCTTTTCCAACATGTACTCCCTCTTCCTCTCTTTCTGGGGTCACCCCAGTTCCTTAAGCACACGCTAGAGCTCTGCTTCACGGCTGTCTTCATTTCCTGGTCTACATCTGGACCACATGCTGCAGCAGATTAGGATGTTGTTTAGACCTGGGGCATCCGAACGGGGACCCTGCCTCTGCTACTTAGTTGTAACATCTTGGGGAAGATCACTTAGCTTCTGAGTTTCCTAAGCTGGTAGACATGATAATACCGCCCGCCATGGGTTACTGCAAAGATGAGGGATGGTAAGTGAAAGTGTGCTGTGAACTGTAAAACACCTCACACGCCGATTTAGTGTTATTAGTCTCAAGTTCCCAGAATGCAAGGAGTGAAATGCAAGCCACTCCCCTGGTTTCCTTCTGTGATTCACCAAGAAGGGGCAGGCGCTGCCCGAACTAGGAAACTGGGTTTATTCTTTTATGCAAGGTGGGGCACCTCCAGACTTCTCAGGCTGCAGTTTCCTGTGACGTTAGGATGGGAACTCAGAACCCACGCACTAGGATGCCCATGAGATACTGCAGAGCATCGGCCTGAAGCAAAATTCATGCAGAAGGCTGCATCTAGTGCAAAAGCTGGACAAAAGGGGAAAAAAAAAAAAAAAAAAAAAGATCAAAACCACGATGATCTAAAAATCTGAAGAGATAAATAAAGTGGAAGAAGGGTATGGTAAAAATCACAGCGAAGCGTTGGGTATTTCACAGTTAACTCCGGTGACACTGAAGTCTGCAAGGCTCAGTGCTACAATAACAGGGGTAATGCGTACAGATATTAATTCACACAGCACACGAAGAGCCTGGAATCTTTCCCCATCCCTGACGCACAAACCAATTTCATGCCCAAATCCCTCATCTATTGCCCTTGAGAAGCTCTTGTCATGTACAGAATCCTCGCAATGATTTCCAGAAACTTCGTGTAAACACAGAGAGGAAAAATGTGAACCTCTCTCATAACTCACAGAGAGAAAAGTATCTTTCTTGTAAACAGAGATCTTCACATCTGTTAGTTCTCTTGCAAGCTCCGGACATCAGAGTCACTCGTAGCAAAACTCATTATTGGCCAATTCAGACAGAGCCACCAAACGGGTTCTGTTTATTTTTAAAAAGAACAGAAAATGCCAGAGTGAAAAAAACAACAACAACAAAATAAAACAAAACTGCTTTGAGAAGTAATCTACTTCTTCCAATGATTTGACAAAAAAAAAAAAAAAAGAAAAAAGGCATCATCATTTGTAACCAGCCAAAATCAGTCTTTAAACCACACATTCCCAGTTCTGCTCTGAAAGCGAAATCAGTTTGTGAACAGCAGCTGAGCCAGCCCGGTGCCAAAGAGAAGAAAACTGGCAACACAAGTTATGCACAGAGAGATGAGGCAAAGACTTCAAATCTTCTATTTTGATACAAACTTGCAAAGTGAAACGGGAAAGAATGTAATTTGAACAATCTGTTAGACCCAAGACTGCTAGTATTTTTCTCTTGCTCTTTTTTTTTTGCTTTTTTATACATTTAACCACTTGAAACTTTCACTATTTATCCCTCGATAAATGTCGCTCGAGGGACACCACTTGGATGGAATGGGGCTAAACTTCAGTTTAATCCATCTGCCAATCAATGGGCCATGTTAGGCCCCCTTAGGACCAATTTCTTGACCACACAAGCACCTACTGGAAAAAAAAAAAAAGTCCAACTAGGATGAGAGAAGGGACCCACAAGAAATACGATATAAAAGTATTAAATTCAAAATAGTATACAGTCAGGGGAGCATCCGGTTTCAAGAACCCAGAAACTTCATGTAAACAGAGAGAAAAAAAAATCTAAACCTTTCTCATAACTCACCAAAGGAGAACAGCGCGTTTCAGAAATGTATACATCGTGTACCTATTAGAGATTCTTCCTGCCTACCCCATGAATCCATTATCCGTTCTTTTAATTCCTGTTGCACAAAGCATTGCTGCTACCTAGTTAGTTAAGTTTTGAATGATTAGGCCTCCAAGAGCAAAGACCAAACCTTATGTGACTGTTGACTGTTTCCTAGTCCACAGACGAGAGAGAGAGAGAGAGAGAGAGAGAGAGAGAGAGAGAGAGAGAGAGAGAGAGAGGGAGAGAGCGCACATATGCTTTCATTTTAGAAATCCTTCGGTATCCCCCAAAATTGGCTTAATATTTATGTTGCAAGTGCTTGAGACTTTTCATGAGCAAGGACACCCTCTCTTGAAATAGGCTTGTAACAAATATTTACCTTCCCTCTTTCCTCAGTAATGATTCTTGCTGTCTACTTTCACTGGAAATCTGCGGTTTCAGGGTTGAACACGGGGCTTTACCCTTGGTGTTATTGAAAAAGACAGTTTCGTATGAAGGGGACCTTTCAAATAGCAACTCAAGCAACACTCCCACGAGCTTGACAGGCAAATGCTGCTCTCTGTAGAAAAATGAGAGGTCCTCTTTGCTTACACATTTGTTCCCAGAGTACAGACGGATCCATCCTGGGACCTCCGCCTGGCCCTGCTGTGACCACACAGCTGCTCAATGTCTGTTGGGGATTAAAGGTCATCGATCCAGAAATGGCCAGTGAACAGCCAGTCTTGGCCTCACTTACAATAGCTCCAAACCAGGAATCGGTGAGTTGGTTCTGTGAAAGGCTAGCATCGGCCTCTGGGACCGAGCAAGTATTCTTTTGAGCTTTGCCTGCTATATGGTCTCTCTCATGACCACTAGCGAGGAAGCGGCACGGATGATACCTCAACGAATAAACAGGGCTGTGTTGCAATAAAACTTTATTTACAAAAATAGGTGGGGTGGCCTGGGGGCCAGTTTGCCTGTCCCTTCACACAAACTTGCCTGACCAGTCTGAGCCCAACTCATCCAGCTTCTGGTTCACCAAATTCACTGACCCCAATCCTAAAAAATAACACTTCAGGCCCTGGCTGGGGTGGCTCAGTGGATTGAGCACCAGCCTTAGAACCAAAGGTTCGCTGGTTCGATTCCCAGTCAGGACACACGCCTGGGTTGTGGGCCCGGTCCCCAGCTGGGGGCCCCTGAGAAGCAACCACACATTGATATTTCCCTCCTTCTCTTTCCCCTCCCCCCACCTCTCTACAAACAAAGAAAATCTACAAATGAAGAAAATAAAAATAGATAAATTATTAAAAAACAACAACAACAAAACTCCTCACTTCATTGTGTTCCTCAACTCATATGGCCAACTATGGTTCATAATCTCCAAGTCCAACTAAAATGTGGTAGGACAAGAAGGCCACTTTTATTAGACTTGGGGTTTAATGAAATTAAACCAGGGAGGAAGTTCAACTTCTGAGATGGAAATGGAGACAAGTGTGTAGAATCATTTCATGTGGTCACTTAAATGGTAGCCACCACCCTCCTAGGGACAGCTCAGGCTAGTCACCACCTGAACAAACACCCCCTCGGTCACACACCAGGACCTGTGAAGCAGGCTAACCCGCGACAGGCAGTTTCTCCTCTGTAGCTTTTTGAGATTATAGGGGGAACACATGCAGTATGACACTCAGCACATTGTACGTATTAACATCCCCCTTTAACGGAGAAGGAACCGGAGCTGTGCTTCTCTTACTGCATGGTACCTTATGGTCACCCAGGGTCTTGTTACGACGTGGATTCTGATGTAGGAGGTGGGCCTGTGGGTCCTTATTTCTAACAGGCGCCCAGGGACCATGGATGCTGCTGGTCTCAGATGTCACTTTGAAGAATAAGGGCCTAAGATGTGGGTGGCCACATCAGCCACACATGGGAAACCCCTGGGAGGATCCTGGGCCAGCTCCAAACCGAATGGGACCAGTGTCTCCAGGGACAGAGCCCAGACATCAGTCTCTATTAAAGTTCCCAGGTAATTTTATTGTAGTGTTTTAGTTTTTAAGCCTTATCGGAGGGCACATTCATCGACTCCAAAGACAGAGAGGAAGGAATGGGGACAGGGAGAGAGAGACATCAATCTGAGAGAAACATCAGTTGGTTGCTCTGAGAATGTGCCCTGACCAGGGCTTAAACCTGTGACCATTTGGTTTATGGGACAACCCTCCAGCCAACTGAGCCACACCGGCCAGGGCCAAGTTCTCAGGTAGCTTCAATGCAATCAAGATTGACAGAGGCTTCATTACAGATACTCAGAGATATCAACTGGTCTCCCCAACATCGCTTGGTCAGGGGCCCAGTGCAGCATTTAAAGGAGATAATTTTTTTTCTTGCCTGTTAATCTTGAAAATAATCTTACAAATCCTTCCTGGGCAGAACATAGGTGGAGGGTGGAGAGTTTCCAGGATAATAGCAAGGGAGGAAGAAGAGGAGAAAAGGAAAGAGGAGAATCAACTTATTCAAATACCCAAGGCTGGCCAAGGAAACACAGATGCAGCGGTGGCACGTGGCCTTGTACCCCCGTGACATCCCTCTTACGG
This sequence comes from Noctilio leporinus, assembly GCA_004026585.1. NCBI lineage: Eukaryota > Metazoa > Chordata > Mammalia > Chiroptera > Noctilionidae > Noctilio > Noctilio leporinus. The sequence continues at coordinate 12,558 of PVIW01004542.1, read as the reverse complement.
CTCTTTCTTGCTCAGTGAAAGCCACATGGCTAAGGAGCCTCCAGGAAGGCATGTTTAGGTTTAGAAATAGGCAGCACCTGCAGTCCCTCTGATAGATCACACAGAATGAAACCTTGGAGGTTGAGTCATAGCACTTGGCTTCCTTTCTGCTTCTTGGGAGGTACAAAAAATCATATTCATGGGATTGGGCAGAAGTTCTGATCCAGGGGCAGCTTCCCCGAACAAAACCAAGGAAAGGAAAAGAAATTCCTGGGGGGCACTTAAGGGATGACCCAAGATTTTCTGGGTCTCTCTAACGCATTCCATCGGCAATGGGAGTGAAAGGTTGTTTTCGGAAAAACACGTGAATTTCAATGACATTTGCACAGTTGTTCAAGATCAGAGGCCCTCTCTCCCTCTCTGCGTAGTATACACCCACCCTTGGTGAAGAACTCGGCTGTGAAATTGGGGAGCTCCAGCCTCAAAGGGGAAGTGAAGCTGTGGGGGGAGGAATTGGCTGTCTCCCAGGCTAAGCAAATGGCAGATGCGAAGGGCACCGAGAGGTGCAGACTTGCTCCTGGGAACCACATCCTTTTAGGTAGGGGAAGTGAGGGGCCCGGGTCTGGGGGTCCTGGGAACCCTGTGAGTCATGTGAAAATTCAGCACAGGGAACAGGCAGGGAGGACTCAGTGTTTTGCCAAGTGTTTTCAGAGGCTTAAGTTCAAGCATGACTTTTCCCCACTTCTGTTCTTCTGGGATACTTGTGGACATTGCCTTCTCTCCTCTCCTCTCCTCTTCTCCCCCTCCTTTCTTTTTCTTTCCTTCCTTCCTCCCTTGCTTTTCCTCTGTCCCTCTTCTACGCCCCCTTTAGGGCAACAAAGAAACACAAACCCTGCCTTCAAAAGTGTTAATCAGATGTTTCTGGACAAGAAACAAAACTTTGAGGGCTCCAGTTCCTATGCGACATGTCTCACCAGCCTTAGTTCAGCTGGGCTTTTGGCCCCACAAAGCTACTTCTCAGAGTTGAAGGGTGATCTAGAACCTACTGGTGGGCGTCCAGTGGGGCCACCCATTCCACAGAAGCTCATGCTTGTGTCACTTGAAGGCTGTGTAGGAGCACTGTTGTCCAACCATCCTCTACATCACAGATGCAAGGAGCTGGGCGGTCCAAGGTCACACCGTCATGCAAGGGCAGGAGGGAGACAAGAACCGGGTCTCCTGACTCCCCCAAGAGCCACCTGCTCCCGCGCCAGACCCCCTCACTTCTCTGGGCCGGCCTCCAGGAATCTGCATTTTAATAACCGTCTGGTGTAGCATTTCTTGAGAAATGCTGGTTCACTGAACAGTGAGCAGCGACTCAGCACATCTTTCTTCCTCTGTTGGCTCTGTTAGATCGTCCCCAGGAGATGGGAAAGGTCACCTCAGCTATTCTTTCCCGGCAACCTCAGGGGCAGGGAGAGCAAGTGTGCCTGGCTGGGGAAGGTGGCTCCCAGACAGCAGAGTGGCCCTAGTGCTGCTCACACTTAGGACACATCTCAGCTAAATCCTCTGTCTTCAGAAAAGGAGGTACTGAAGTTATTTAAGGGAAGGGAGGACTATGTGGCACGATCGGCACTTGGATTCGATTTTATCGGAAGCAACAGTCACACACCCCATACTTTGCATCACACAATTTGTCAATAAAGCAAAAAAAAAAAAAAAAAAAAAAAAAGGCCAAAAACATTTCTACCCCAAATGACCCAATCACTTTTGAATGGATTGTCCATCAATGTGACCATCCCATGTTACTAGAACAACGAAAGTCCTGAAGAGGGGCCAAGGTCACAATCAAGGGTCAGGTTAGCACGCAGACGTTCCTCCCAAGAGCTTGGCATTTTTAGAAACTTTTGTTTTTGTGTTGGCTCTGACTGCAGTCAGTTTACTATGATCTGAACACCACCGTTTTTTGCCTTGTGTCGTGGCCTAGCATGGCAGGAAGGAAGCCACGGAGGCCTGAAAGCAACACAGGAATTGTGAATTCAGAGGATGGAGCAGGAGACCCAGTGCACCGGAGAGCAGGTTCCCAGGGTGCAGCAACGGGCAGGCCCACAGCGCTGAGGACAGGGGACCATCTGTGGCGAGACACTCAGTCATTCATCATCTTCCCGAGACGCCCACGGTCCTCTGCCCCAGCCGCAGGGCCGTTTTGCTGACACAGAGGGAAATGGCATTTGCAGAAACACAGCTCGTAAAACAGCACTTCAGCCACGTGAACAGCTGGCTCCAAACGAAGGCAGGGGCCCTTATTTTTAAAATGACGCATGGAGTCACGCATGTGGAGAAGGAAATTCCAAAATCTCCTCCCTCTGCCTTGGGATTTGTGAGTCTGGGAGATACACTGAGAATACTTGTTCTCTCACGCTGACGTGAGTTAGCAGGTGCTAAATTACAAGGACCGCAGTCCTCTGAGAAAGTCACTGTCGACAAAGTCAGAGTGGGAGCTGACATTTCTAGGTGAGCTCCGAAGAGAAAGGGAGGAGTTGTTCGGACTCCAGTGTCACGAGTCACAGAATCCTGGTGTGTGCAAACGGGACAGGCTCTTAAGAGAATGTTCCCCTTTATTTTTATCCACTTGTTTTGCCCTTCCCTCCCTGCCATTTTAACTAAAAGAGGAAGGTTGGAAGGACTCACTCAAGGTTCTAGTGCTTTTTCTTATTGTCACTGGGGAAATGGTAGCATTTGGGCCAGAATTCCTTTTGCTAGCTAAATCACAGTCTACTCCTGGGTATACAGTCAAAGAAATTGAGAACAGGATAACCAAAAATAATTTACCCGGTAATATTAGGATGAAGGTATAACATGAAAACCTTGAATTCCATGGCCAGCAAGCAGCCTTTGAGAAGATACCAACAACATGATGAAAAGAAAATTTAGGAGGATAGTTGATCTCATCTTCTAGAAACACGCAGTAAACACCATCCAAACCCCAGTGCCCTCTGTCCCAGCCTTTCACCAAGGAAGATCCTTTTATCACTCCCTTTTGATGGAGCAAAGCTCTCTCAGGCTTTACCATGAAATTCTGGGAAGTTGCTCTGGGCACCAGAAATAGCCCTAAGTGTCAGAAAAGAAAACTACCTTCCTCTCTCCTCCCCACCTTTTTTTCTTTCTTCTACCTCAAGAAAAAAGATTCATTTGATGTGAACCCCAAGAAGGAATTTATCTGCTGTGATGGACTCCCCATGGTTGAACAAGGGCCTGCATGTTATAAATAGGAAGAGCCTAGCAGCCACTTGCTGGCAGGGGTTCCTCATGTGCCCTGTACAGAGGAAGAACCTTGGACTGAACTTGGCTTCCAGCACTATGTCCACTATGTCCCTCTTCTTTAGGGCATCTCAGTCAATCACGGCAGGGGAGTCCTGGTTTCGACCAAGGGACTGAGACCTGCCTCATCCAATCACAACTCCGCAAGGTGTGTCCTCATTTCCATCTCTGCCAACCAACCAGAATGGCATGACCTGGACCAATCAGAATGGTACAAGTCAGAAACCTCATTTCCATGAAGTGGACCAAGATGGGAACTGTGGTTGGGCAAAGTCTCTATCATAGGGGACCTTCCCTTTGACCCTACCAAGCACACTTCTGTTTTCTGCAGGAGGCTTTTGCAAATTGTTCACCTGAATAAAGTCTCTCCTTTTCTGCTGCAGTGCCTTTTGGGTTCATTTACGCTTGTTTCCCTTCCTTCCTCTTCCTCCTTATTTGTTCAAACAGAGGATCCTATGGAACTACAATAGATCCTTGAAAAAACGTCCATTCGTTCAACATTGTTTTGTTATAACATTGATGAGATGTCATAGGAACTGAGTTCTTGGGCTATCAATCTATAGTAAAATCGGTTTCATTATACAGCATTTCTCTTAGACCTGTAACGACATTAAGTGAAGGCCTTCTGACTGAGGGCAACAAGGAAGAGATGAAATAACAGGAAACCCATGCAAGTGTTTGTTCACCTCTTGCTTGACCTCCGATGGTGGCAGAAACATCACAGACACCAGGAAAATTATGACATTCAGCCCTGGGAAACAGCGGGCCAGCCCTGCGAGTCTCTTCAAGTGCAACATCCAATAGCTGTTTCCAGTTGCTTCAGCCTTTACAGAGGAGGTAAAACACAGGAAGACCCTTCGTCTATTCTGAAACACCCCACCAAAGTGGACTCTTCTTATTTGCTTAACTGGGATGGGCCGTGAGGCAGACCCCCCTTCAATCTAGAATTACATTGTATTTTGTAAGTCAGGAATGGGGGACAATGTGGTGGACATAAATCTGGCACAGAAGTAAGAAACCCGAGTTCCTGCTCTGGCTCCTGTCACTGGGGAAATCTTAATCACTGTGTGTTTGTTTCTCCTTTTCTTTTCAAGGAGGTCAGGAGAGGGGGGATGTCTAATAGCCACCAGGTGCTTTGCCTGCTGCCTGTCTGTCGCCTAGTCACACCTACTCTCTGAGCACTGATCATTTTACAGTTAAATTACTGTAGAAGACTCTTCCCCGTGTTCTCCTTCAAGTGAGTTCCAAAAAAAGGAAAAGAAAAAAGGCTATTTCAGATGCGGTTGGTCTCAGCATCTGATTTCCGCCTCCTAGTTTGGGTTTTTTTATGCCGGTATTTCTTCCTTGCCTGGCTTGCATGCTTTTGAAGAAAGCTTTCAGCATCCGTCGCTGGTGGGGACTGGAGGCCCCGCAGACATGAGTCATGGGAGATGTGGCAAGTCCCTACCTCTTTGTGCCCCATTCGTCCTCGAGGTTATTTTCATCCTCATTTGGCTGCATGTCTCCAAATACTTTCCTAGAGCTCAGTTCTCCTATCAGCTCCCCGGTTCCCCTGGGACTCTTCACTGTCATCACGCTCTGCGGCTGCCCCGAAGAGAGACACTCAGCATTGGCTTTCTTTGACAGCCACGTGGAAACCAGCATTTGTTCCCACTCCTGGTCCCCAGGGCAGGAAGAAAAGCTTTGGAGGGAGCAATGGAGTTTACCTGCAGGCCTTGGGTTTATGCCAATCTGCCACTAAATTATCGAACTCCTTGCTTAGGTATTGTGCTTGTTTATGCTTAATAATAATAACGGTGATGCCTCATCTATTTTATCATCATTATGGTCAATAATATTAATAATCACTAAGCTGAACGGCTAAGCTGAGAGCTTTGTGCGCATCAGCCAGTGTCATCATCCCAGCACGATAATGCATATTATTTTCACTTGACGGAAACTGTGACACGGTTGAGGTATTTGTTCCCCTTGTTGAGATGGGGCTCCTGGCTTTATCGACTGGAAGTTTAGGGATGGACCCAGAACAGCACCAACCTTTGGGATGAGGCCCAACTACTCTATGGCCCAACAAAACAGGTTGTCCTAGAATACTTATTAGAAGCAGAGAGTTCTTATAAAAATAAAAACAAATGAACAAAAATATCTTGTACCAAAGCTCTGATTCAAAATAGTATGATGCTTCTCCAGGTCAAAAGATTTTAATACATGGCTGGTGGCGGCAGTTACTCTGTGCGTACCTATGTATATTTTTCTGTACATTTTACATAGTACATAGTAAGCATAGAAAACTAGGGCCTCTGAAGGACCCCTCCAGCTCAAATCAACTAACATGGCTACATAAAATATAGGATATACATTGTAAAGGAGTTAATGAGTTGGCAAGAAAGTAAGAAATCTTTTAAGGTCAAAAATGAAGCGAAATAGGGAGATAGGAACCCAGATAAGAAAACAAAAATACTGAGGTTGGCTTTTGAGATAAGGACATTTCCTGGACCCAAATGTTCCAAAGTTCCCAGGCTGGGGTAAAGGATGGAGCATGAAAGTGTAGGGCTTTCTTAAGGCCCTGGTCTACGTCACAGAAAGCTGTAATTCCAAGGGGGTTAAACCTTAGTTTAAGGTTCTTCACCGCAGACCGCAAAGACCTTCTAGTGTATAAGTTCCAAAGAATGTAAGCTCACAACAAATCCCACAAACAACATATAATATAGATAAGGAAACAAAGCACCATGTGCAATGCCCAGCAGAGATACTAGATGAGATCAGCAAATATTTCAGATATTACAAGCTTTAGACACAAATTGAACATAAATATGTTCAAAGATAGAAAAGATAGGGTTTAGCAATATGAATAAGGAATAAGATGGTATTAAACACAAGATAAAGCATATCTGAGCAAAGACCACATCAGAAATATGTAATTGTTTAAGTTAAAAACTCAGTTGATGGATTTAATGGCAAAGGAAACCCAACTAAAGAGATAATCAATAAACTGAGAAGTGGAGCTAAATAAATTATTCTGAATGTAGCAAGAAACGAAGGAGGGCTAATAGACATAGGGCGCAGAGTGAGAAAGTCTGACAGGTCCAATCAATTCTGGAACAAGAGCGGAGAAAGAGAGCAACACAAGTTGAAGCCATACTTGAGAAGCTAAAGACTTGGAATTTTCCGCAATTAGGAATGAGCCCAATCATGAGGTTTGCAAAGCCCAACAAATCTTCAGCAAAATAAATAAAAATAAAAACCAATAGAAAGATCCTTTATAGTAGTATTATTCAACAGCAAAGAAGACCTTAAAAGGAGCTTGAAAGAAAATACAGATTACCTACAGTGGGAAGACTAAGAGTTGAGTAGGCTTCTCCATGGCAACAATGGAAACCAGGAAACAGTGAAAAATATCAGCCATGCACTCAGAGAAAATTACTGCCAACCCAGAGTAGGTACTGAGCACAAATGTCTTCCAAGAGTGACAGCAAAGACATTTTAAAATAAAACTTCCAGTAAAGTAAATTGTATGATATGCATTCCAGGACAAGAAAAGTGAATCCTGATAGATGGTTTCAGGCAAGAAGAAATGATAGCCCAAAACATTATAAAATGTTATTAATTTATACGATGATTTAGTATGAAATAATACAAATGCTAATAATATAAAACTTGGTAAGATTAAAATGTTACAAGACAGAATTAAATTTTCCAATAAAAATAGCATATAATTTGGAAGAAGGATGATCAGACTTGAGGTGTTGTAAGATTTTTGTGTTGTTAAGGGTAAAGGTAAAGATATTGTGTGATTAATTAAATTGATTAATTACTTTGTTAACTTAGGACACACAATAACATTTTAAGAGTAATCATTAAATTAATAACAATATTTAGAGTCTAAGCCCTGGCTGATGGCTCGGTGGGTGGGTGCTGGCCTGCAAACCCAAAAGTCACGGGTTCAATTCCCAGTCAGGGGACATGACCAGGTTGCAAGCCAGGTCTCTAGCCAGGTCCTCAGCTGGAGGCAGGTGAAAGGCAACCATACATTGATGTTTCTACCCCTTTCTTCTTCCCTCCCTGCCCTCTCTCTATAAATAATGAGTAAAATCTTCAAAAAATATTTAGAGTCTAAACATTAAAAGATAAAAAGTGGAATACAAAAATCCTCAAATCACTAGAAAGAAGAAAAAGAAGACTGACAAGATGAGACAAACATAAATCACAAAATTCGATGAAAGAAATAAACACAACTGTATCGGTATTTCTAGCACATTTCAATAAACAAAATGTTCCAATTAAATACAAAGATTGTTAGTCTGGACTTAAATATAAACCCAGCTATGTGATTCTTACAAGAGGCATGGCTAAAACACAAAGGTTCAGAAAGGTTGAAAGTGAAGACTTAAAAAGAAAGATATGTCATTCAAATATTAAACAACAAAATCTGTTAATATCAGAAAGAACTAGACTTTCAGGCTAATTACTACTAGAGAAAAGGGGTCACTGTATAATGAGGAAGAGTGTCAAGTTTCAAGGAAGGTAAAATTGTAGCTATAAATACAGACACTGACTATATAAAATAATAGTAGAACTACAAGAACAAACAGTTGAATCCTCCTGCATAGCGAAATACTTCTGTCATCAATTAATTGAATGAGCCATTCTCCCCCCAAAAAATCAGTGAAAAAAAATGTGATTGGAAGACTGTTTTGGGAAAGGTCATTGGATCCTCTTTTCTAGGAAGCAGGGTAATGCCCAGGTCTCTGTGGGAGGGTGATATTGAGGGCAGGACATGATGTCAGGGGATGAGAAAGAACTGGAAACAGATGGTCCCATTTTACTCATTTTGCTTGGGTATCTGAGTTTTAAAATGCAGCAATCCCACTTCTGGAACTATATCCAACGGAACCCCAAAGGCTAATTCGAAAGAACATATGCACCCCTATGTTCATTGCAGTGTTATTTACAATTGCCAAAATGTGGAAGCAGCCCACCTGACCATTGGTAGATGAGTGGATAAAACAAGTATGGGTCATCTACACAATGGAATACTACTAAGCCATAAAAAAGAAAATTTTGCCACAGCATGAATGGACCTGGAGAACACTGCAAGTGAAATAAGCCAGTCAGAGAAAGAGAAATACCATGTGATTTCACTCACCTGTGGAATCTAGTGAACAAACCGAACTAACAGGGAAAATAGAGACAGAGTCATAGATGGAGAGCAGGATGACAGCTAATGGGGGTCAGTCAGGGGTAGAAGATTGAGCAAAATGGGAAAAGGACTCATGGGCACACAACAATGATCACACTGTTGCCTGGGTATCAGGGTACCCCCTGAGCAGAGTATCAAGGGGTTATATGGGAATGGGAAAAAATGCAATTAAAATAATTAAAAGAAAAAAAAAATGTAGTGATGAACCACGGACATTATTTGAAAGTATCATGCTCCAGCTACCATTTGGTAAATAACTAGAACAATCTCTGGTTGTTTACTTCTTACTGGTCACAATGAGGGCATCTTCATTAAAAACTCAACACTTCCACACACCCACACACACACACACACACACACACACACACGCCTAGGCTGCCCCTTCCTTATCATACAATGATTCAAGTTACCCAAACTCGGCTTCTTCAAAAAACTCTCCTGAAGATTTATTTGACCTCTAAAGTCATGGACTGAAAAAATGTAAAAGGGAAGGTAATGTAGAGACATTTTTAGCTCATGTATTTATTTCAAGAAACCTTGACAAAAGAGAAAGGAGCTGCTTCCCTTGTACCTTGATCATTAAATTCATAGAAAATATTTCTAGTTCCTTGAAGACTCTTGTATGAAGGAGACTTGATTTTCCTGAGTAGCAGGACAGATTTTCGGGGGGACAGGTCCTGTGCTAACCGTAGCCTCTGGAATTTTTGGTGATCAGCTAAGGTCTCTTGTTGCCTGTGTGTTCTCTTCCCTCGCTGGCCTGGTTGGTATGTGTTTCCCCTTTTCTTTCCCCCTGTGCTCAAGCTGCTGCTGTGAAGAAGCAAAGGAAATGCTCAGCTTTTTCCAGTGCGGGGCTGAGTGTCCTTTCCTGGAATGAATGAAGACTGCTGGAGGAGTTTTCTGTGGCCAAAACCCGGTAGAAGAAAATTTCCAATGTGTCACTGTTTCCTAGAACCATTACGCATAAATAATGCATGAAGGTATAGCATCCTTTTCTTCCACCGAACCAGAATGTCTCCAGACGTTCATCCAGAAGTCCACGTGGATGGCAGATAGCACACACCTTCCCTGGACGTTGGTCCCAATCAGTAAGTTAGTTGTGACCGCCAGCCTATGCTGTTCCCCTAATGAACCTGTGAAAAGTGTTCTCCTTCCTGAACCATGTTCAGAAATAAACAGATATTGTAAAAGGAGATCAAGGCAGGTTTCAGCATCCACAGGCCTGGTGCTCTGAAATGATGGTGCATGGAAGAGCGAGGGTTGAACCAACCATTTCATTTGTTTCCAGTAGGCTGACTCCGACCGGGGAAAAGCAGACAAACTGCTTTGCCTAAGCCAACAGGACATTAAGTCACATAACAGCAGCACTCACCATGTGCAACGGCAAAGCCTCGTTTGAAGTACATATTGTCTGGATCTGAAAGACACTTAAATGCCAGTGATAAAAAAGCCTTTGCTCCTTCTGCCGTTATGTTGCCATTTTTCTCCTCATTGGCAAAAACTTTTGCACCCTCCTTTGACATACAGTCTTTAGATGCAGGGTGGTGCTCCTTTGATCTGGTTGAATTATGGTCGAAATGTCAAGTTTAGGTAGGTGACATCGATGCTAAAATCAACCTGACTGGGAAAGAGATGCTGGTTTTCTGGGGCCTATGCAGACATTCCCTTTATTCCCTTTGTAAGAAGGACTGAAATTTCTCCTAGAATTCTAACATAATTAAAAAAAATTAGTCATTATTTTTAGAGGGAAGGGCAGGGAGGAAGGAAGAAAGGGAGAGAAACATCCATGTAGGTTGCCTTTCACCTGCCTCTCGCTAAGGACCTGGCTAGAGACCTAGCTTGCAACCTGGTTATGTGTTCTGGCTGGGAATTGAACCAGCGACCTTTGGGTTCACTAGCTGGGGCCTATCTACTGAGCCACCAGCCAGGGTGAGAATTCTAAAACAATTTAAAGATAATCTTTACCATAACATGGACCAACTTATATTAGAGCAAGTTTTGTGTTTTGTCTGTCATCCCCAAAGTGCTCTGAGCTCTTTGATTATGTTCTAGTCACCTATATTTGGTCCTTATTACTGCACAATAAATATTTGTTGAATGAATAGCAGATTTTTTTTTTCTTATCCAAGTGAGTTGGAGAGAATGCTGAAATAGATTTCTTTTATTTAACTTAAAATTCTTGTCTTGGTCATCCAGGTTGGTGGATGACATTATTATTATTCACTAATATGCCCATTTTCACTTTCTGGGTGAGACACAGAGGGACACACACCCCCCTGTCTTCTTGACGGTCATTTCAGTCATGCGATTTGGCAAATGAGATGTGACCAGTATGCTGTACTCCTAACAGGTGAGGACTTCCGTTGTTACCTCTGCCACACCCCATGTTTCCCCTGCCACTGTGATGGATGAAGTCCCAGATCAGAGCTTATCTGCATCCGGAAAGTCAGAGTGAGGCTGATGATTATGGGCAGCTGACCCACAGCCAACCCCAAATGGCCACGTGGTATGAACAAGAAATAAACCTGTGTTGCTGTGAGCCATTTAAGTTTGTTTGTTTGTTGATTTTTAAAGACACCACACTGCCTAGCGTGGCCTGTCCAGATCAATGTAGTATCAGAGAAGTTTCCAAAGATATTACAAAAACCCAGCTTCCAAAAAATTATTTGTTAGCCAGCAATAGAGTATTGCTGCAGCCACTGTTTCATTCATTCACTGCCAACCTGACTTTTATGTTTCTTCAGTAGCTTGGCCAGCCCTTCAGTAAGAAAATACCCAGGAAGTCAGAGCCTTTGACAATAATGACCATAAATGAGCTTAAGCAACAAAATGATTGTGTGTTGCAGATATTTCTCAACCTTGAACATTTATGAAGGGAAGCCAGTTTTCACTCAGGCAGGTTTCTTCTCATCTGGTTTTCGCTACGCCGTGTACGCCTGGGTTTATTGCTTGCAGTAAAGTGTCCAAGTGTGTTAGGGGAATAGCCAAATTCCCAGCGCTTTAAAACGAATTCCACGGGCCCCAGAGCCAGTTAAAAGCTGATTGATTATACAGCAAATCCATCAAAACCAGTATTTGTAAAATATCCCATTTCTTCAGCTCCATCCTCATAAGCGTGAACACCACATTGGGGACTTGTGGTGTGAATGCCTCAGACAGCTATGAGAAAAAAATCACAGCAGATTTTCCCTGACAAGGAAAATGTCCTTTCAGCTGCTCAAAAATGTAATAAAAGGTCTGTGTCCAGCGATACTGCTCAGGAACACATATTTTAAAAACAGTGCAGTACGGCTTGTCTAGTCAGGCTTGTATAATCAACTTACCAAAACACCTATTACCTAGGTGAAGGGAGGAAAAGTATTATGAATGAGTGGGCAGAGGGATTTTACTTTCATTTGACCCATTGGGCATTGACAACAAAGTTTCTGCTGAATGCATTCAAGATATGGACAAAAAGTTCTGGCCTAAGATGGGAAAATGAACCGTTTGCTATGGCCTGTATCAAAGGCGCTACTGATGCATAAGGCCATACCCAATAGTTTGCATAGTTGGTCAATGACGACTCGTTGGCTAACATACTATTCACATATTCTCTATTGGTGCGGTCTATCTCCTTATTTCAAAACCAAATTTCTCTTTCCTGCATGCAAAAGTTTTATGAGGCCCTATATTACACATGACTTCTTTGAGGAAACACAGTGAGTCTAATTGCTTTGATAAGCAGCATTTTTCGCCAACAGTGATTCTTGTCTTTTCGGTAGTGCTAGCGCTAACAACATGCTATCATGTATATTGTCGGTGGTAGTTTCCTATCATAAGTGCTAGGCAACAGAAAGGAACGTAAATACATTTTGTGGATTGCACGACACTTACAGAATGTGTCAATTTGCGGTTGGTGGCAGTCTAGGAATTCTGAAAGAAATTTTCAAGTCTCAAGGGGACAACGGACATATCAACATACCATAAAATAGATATAAAATGGACGTAGGCCACTTTTGGGGTCTTTGAGTGTGACGTGTCATTTTTTTTTTTTTTTTTGAGTTTTTACTGATAAAGTATATATATATATATATATATATATATAT